>JAOCPS010000007.1:2679827-2695843 GCA_025505425.1 Graphium colonna | reverse complement strand
TTGCTCTTTTAAAATGATGTTGGGTTACAATTTTATGTATACAAGGAGCTCTTAAACCTACGAGAGTAACAACAGTAATATGACCACACAGTTGTTTCATCATAATATTCAGCAATGTTATAATAAGCTTTACTTAAAAGTGTATTTTTCATTTTACATTTAAATTTTTCAAAAGGAAAGCTTAATATTGTTTTGTGGAATTCTATTATAGATCAACCTTATACAACTTAATTGTAAAAAAGTTATCCATAAGTTATTTATAAAAAAAATATGTTTGTCCTTGAAAATAAATAAATAAATAAAGTTGGTGTACTTAGACAAAACGTACTTTACTTTATGCTGGTTTTATGTGGGATGCGATGGAACCCTGGCTGAATACGCGTGCAGTGAAATAGTGTATAGCAAAAGTTGTATATTATGCTCAACCACCTAAAAAGTTATACATATTTTTAAAATTTTTGTCCTTTGATGTAAGAACCGTCGTTCTTTTATCAAGGACAAGCTATACGAGCTGCAGAATATTTAAAAATTTTGCTCATGTAGCACTTTTAAAATTTAAGTCTTTAATTCCCGAATATATCTTACTCACATAAGACTGTTTAGAATAAAATTTTCTAATCTTGCTTAAAATAAATACTTTACACGTCGAATTATGGTTTTAAACGGGTTATTTCCACATTAAAGAGGTAAAGGGTGATTTCGCAGCCTTTATCCTGGCAATGGCAAAGGACACGGTGTTTAGAGCATGGGCACGCGACGTGTGCGGCCGGTATCTAGCCGGGTATCAGACGACGCCGTAACTGTCCGCCGGCACACGATAACCGCGCGTGGGCCGGACAAAGATTATGGCGCAGACGCGACAAAATGTTTTAAAAAGATTTTATACATAACCTTATTTTGTTTCTACTTATTTATTTAGACTTTCATACAAACTAATACTTTGAGAGGGTTAAGAGAATATTCAGTAAGTGTACAGATATGTTATTGACATTCGCTTCACGATAAATATTGTTTATTTTAGACGCGACTATCTTCTTTTTGCTGTCATTCAGTTGTATAATAACAAATATAATCTATCTGCACATATGTGTCTGCATAATAATTATTAAAACTTAACAATCACTCGAAATAAAAAATCTTGTCTTCAATCATTGTGTTAATGTAATAATATGATGAATCTGTACACGACCTTAGGTATAATTATAACTTTAAGGTACTCCTATGAACGAATAACACAAATAAGATTTATATTAATTCATTTCACGGGACCATTTCGAAAGTTGGTTATAAACAATAGGACACGGCTGGGACCTAAATTTAGATTTTAATTGTATTTATATCGTGACCTGTTGCATTTACGTCGCTTTATTTTTTATTATATGGTGTGGTTTTTAAAGTTTCAATGTTGGCATTGTCTTATTGTGTTTGCATCTATTTTAGAAACTACGAATTATTATTCTGACAAGCTTGCTATTTTCAGCATATAGGAGAGTTGTGACACGTTGTCTCTCCTAAATGCTGAAAATAACACTTCGCACACAGGTATAAAATTATTGAATTCTGTAGAGATAATGGAATTCTTTGCTGATATTCCTCCGCACAGCACACGTAAGCTACAACCGTTAGGTCGTACTTTATTTGGGTCTCTTAATATTAATACAGCTTGTGATAATTGGATGCGCTTTAATGCTGCAAAAGTCTTGGGTATTTGTGATATACCAAAACCGCATTTAATGTAGCGATCACTGCGAGAAATAGTAGCGCTGGTTTTGCTGCAACACGGCCTGTTAATAAAGATATCTTTGGAGAAGTTGATTTTCTGCCTAGTCAAGTCGCTGATTGTGTTCTTCCCAATTCATAACCAAATGTTCAAGTAACTATGGCCATTGTAGAAAACAGGCTCTTTACGCCAAATCCAAATATCAGACCCAATGAAAACGACGAGATAAGGACCCATATTCCAGTTACATCAATCAATCAAGCCACCAAACCCAATAAGAAAAGCGAAGGCGATGCGGCATAAGAAGGTGTAGAAAATTATTATTTTTGCTTATGCTACCTTGAATCTTATACCAGTAGCAGATCAAATGAAAGATAGGTTCAATGCCTAGAATGCAAAGGTTGTTCTCATGAAGATTGCACTGGAGGCGAGCTGCAAAACGTCTGTTATAATTGTTTAACAGATTAGGTTAAGATTTTCACTGATTTTAAATCGACGTACCTCGTAATAATGCTTAATTAGTCATAAAACATTTAAAACATATTATATTAATGTTTAATATTATTTCAGTCCCTCCACTTTATGCCATAAATTGAAATTAAAGTACTTTATGATAAATAACATATTTTGTTTATTGTTATTCAATTACAAGTATTTTTATATATAGACAAGATATACGGTTTTCACGACTTACCTCGGTGATAAGACAGTTGTGACAGTAGGAGTACTTTCAGTTTTTGTGCAAATTCTCAAAAATTTCATAACATTTACTAACACAGACAATTGATTTTTAAAAAAATAAAGATTAAGCTACAATATGGTATAAAATTATATATATATATTGTACTGAGATATGTTATTTTAGGTAAAAAGTGTGACAACCCTTCTAGGTCTCCCCTACTTTCGAAACATATCTTTTCCGTTACTTTGATTTTAAAAACAAACTAATCCTATTTTTATAAAAATTTTGTAGGACCATTGTGGAAGTGTATTCTATCAAATAAAATATAGGTTTTTCAAATTGATATGTAAGTTGCAGAGATAAGTGCGAACGTTCTTAAATTTTGTTATTTTTATTCAAATAACAAACTAATTCACGGATGTTTTTTAAAAAAATATGGTACTATTTACAAAGAATGCTCTATCACAAAAACAATAATTTTTGAAATTCGTTCATATATGACTGACATTCCTGAAAATTTTATGGGACCATTCAGAAAGAATACCCTATGAGATAAAAAAAGAATTTACAAAATCAGTTAATAAATGGCGGAGATATGCGCGAACGTACATAAAAATATAAACATTCGAATTGAGAACCTCCCGCCTTTTTTGAAGTTGGCTAAAAATCTATTGTATTTATAAATGGCATTGAGGAGTTATATTTTATTTGCAAAGGCAGTTTACTGACTTTAGGCACTGAGATAAAAATTAACATATAGCTATCATTAAATTCGTGCATTTATTTTTTTATTAAATACATATTTACTCTCCGACTTAACAAATAGGCAGATTTAATTGTTGTTAAACCTTAATTGACAACTCTGAGTGAGGCAGCTAGTCTTTGACCACTTACACATTTAGCGTATGCGAACCGCGTCTGCAATCACAATTGTCACCGTTAATTCGCATTTCCGATACGAAGGCGCTTGCAGGTTGTGGTTTTGCGAATGCATAATGTGTTAACATTTTGATAAATATATCATACCATTTTAAGTGTTGTCGGTTTATTCGTTCCTTTAGGTACCATCTTAAATTCAACAACATTGCGATAGTTGCAATAACATCTGCGTATTGCTGATTATTGCCTTGTCGTTAACGTTTATAAAAATATGAAAGGTAGTTTTTTGTTCCATAAATATGTAAATAAGTAATATCAATAGCACGTTAAATACTTCCACTGGTTAGATTAATCTCTCCCAAAATAACTGATACGAGCATGAATATCAAAGCCTTATGGTGTTTGTATGTACAGATTTTTTTCTAAATCCATGGCTAGAACTAGAACTATTGATCTATGTGAAACTTGATGAATTTATAACTAAAATTTATGTCTCGTTAAAGGTTAAACGGTTATTGTCGAATCATTATTTTAGTAACTGGTAAGTCCATATTTGAGAGATATCTATATCTTTTATCTTACTACCCTAAGAAGGTAGGTACTTTATTGTCTGTCAGAAGAGTGCGAGGACAAGCGTTTTCATTTAAATTCAAATTCAAGGTAAGGTATAATATTATGCATAGTAAAAATAACATCTTACTGTATTTTAATTGTTATAAAATTCCTACGATTTTATATTGTTTCAGTCAAATCTTCATTGCGATTTATATCAATAAAATTATTAATAATATATTTTTACATACATATATTACATATGTGTTTATTCTTGTACCTTGCGCTATTAAACTAATATCATTATAAATTTATCCACGTTTTTTAGAAATTAAATTTGCAACTAAAAGTCACCTAGATACCAATATCTGCAATCAATATCAAAATATTTTTTTTTGTAATATTAGCAAAAATATACTGAATTTTATATAAGATATAGTTGAACATATATAATGAAAAGTAAAATATTTTACAAGGACTTCCAATGTAATGAATAGGTAGGTCATAAAACACCAACATAAAACAGAAATAATATATTTTTATTTCACGTACTACGTGAGCTGCTGAACTATTAGTAGATGTTATCAATCACTTCATAAAGGAAATATCATTTTATCCAATTACGATAAAAGTGATTCTCTATTTAATTATTTGGTACAACCTATATTAATTATTTGGATTATTTTTGTCACTTGCACTTTTTGCTTCTTTTAAATCACTGACTATACCGAAATGAAAAAAGCCGGTGTTTTTAGTTCAAGCCATTTTTATACATTTTTGTTTGGGGAAATTTAAAGTATAAAATGTTTTTATTTAATTTTAATTATAATAAAAAGGTATAGCTTAAGACGTGTAAAAACTTGGACTTACTAACAAAATTTAATTATGATAGATTTGAAAATACCCAGGAGTTCCTAATATACCCCGTTTATAAGTTTTTATAGAGATTTTCTGATAAACTTACAAATCTAAAAATGAGAAATTTTTACATTGTAGGTACTTAAAATTTAATCTCTTTGCAATTGTGTGCCAAAATAATCCTTGTTCTGAAAACCGACGTCCAACATATTTCAAACATCACATTTATCTAGACCAACACCGATGCCAACCGAGCCAACCACGCCGACCTTTGCGGTAATCGGCGTGCCCGATCAGCAAGTCTCCAGAAGGTCGTTTACCACTCGTGACCTGATCTCTGCTGATAAAGTTTGCACGGTCGTGAGTGCCGCCGACAACAGCCGCCACAGCTAACGCGAAACTTAGAAACCGTTTACATACTGATTTTTTTTACAAAAAACGGTTGGACTGCCGGTTTCTCTGATGATAGTCGCCGATTGACACCTCTAGTATACTAGATAAATAAATTTCTGTGAGTATTAACAAATAGAAACATATTTAGGATAGATATGGAAAAAGAATAGGAAAAATAAGCGTAGGAATGACTCCGTCGACCCCTAAAACCGTACAAACTTTTTTTTATGCTGGCTTTGGGAAGGGTGATGGTAGCGGCAGTATATCAGTGAAATAAGAACTATATTAAATATGCGCTCCACAACCTGTAGAATATAGTAACTTATAATTAATTATATTTACTGCAGTATTTTCTGGAACAAACTAATATATTATTATAACAGCAAAATTTTACGAAGCTAATATTTAAAAAAAAGTCCAAATGTAGGCCAAATTGTAAATATTCCTCACTCATATTATATTTACTATTAAGAATAGGTAACTATTTCTCCTTCAAACCAAGAGAAAAAAATAACTGATAATTACTGCGCTAGTGTCAAGGTGCACGGCTTCTTTTATCGAATTTAAATGCAAGCGTGAACAATTCATGGATTTTATATGTAAATTTTAGTTGTAAAAACGTTTTTAGTGCTGTATTTGCTGTTATTATAATGTGTTATAAACGAGATAATAAGAAACAAAAAGTGCCATATAACGGCTGCATTAGAATTAATAAAACATTTTGAACAGAAGTCATTAATTTGCTTTATTTTAACGTTGCATTTTAATGTAGGTACTATTATCAAAATATGAGGTCACCTTTTACATTTGTATGCAAATATTATTAACGCTGTAAAAAATTCTAATTATATTATGCTTCTCAAAATGTGAGATTTAAATTTGAAACACCAATTTGCAACTGACTTAAGACTTAGTAATATTGAAATGATCATTTGATAGAGTTGAGATTCTGTTTTTAATAATTTTTTAAGATTGACTTAGTTTAATATAAGTTCCGTTGACTGTAGTGAAATTATTACGTGATTATTTACCAAGAAATTATAAAAAAGCGACTTCACCATATTGTACTCATTTCTGTACATTTATTTGACAAAATTACAACTAGTAAGTATTAAACGATAGTTCGATTGATTTAAACACAAGTAATTAATTATAAAATTACTGAGCAGTCTAACTAAAACATGATTGGACTATAACCATAATTACAAACGAAACACAAAACACTATATGTTGATGTTTTAAAATACTGAATACCAAACTATTGCTTTTAACTGCCACTGGCTAACTAAAGCATATTTTGCAAATTACAACATATTTTACCTTATTGTAATACTGCAATAAATATAAAAATATGAATTTAAATATAGGTGAGAATCACACAAAATTGTAAGTTACTTATTTCAGATAAGGAGCCTTAATTAAATTTTAAATAATGTCTGGCTTCTAATAAAGGGGGTATGAAGATATTTAAAATATATGTATATATAGAGAAATAAAAAAAAAGACCAAAAATTCTGGACGCAAAATCGAAACGATTAAATTACAAACAACAATAGGAGGTAAAACAAATAAAGGGAGGATTGTGTTCGAGAATTTCAAAACCGAAAATCTCGAAGATGTCTATAATGAAGCAAATTAAGAATGCATATTAATATTAAAAGATATCAAAATAACGAGTATCCAAAAACGAACACTGTCCGAAATTTAAAAAACAAATTCGAAACGATAGACTAAAACAGAAAAACAAATAGGAACGCCACATTCGAAATTCAAAATCGAACATCAGGAAATGTTCAATCAAAACGGTGCACGTCTTGAATCCATCGTATAACACTCGATGTAAAGGGAAATACGTCAATAGGCGTTTACGACGGGATTTCCGTCGGACTATCCGTGACAATGGGGCTATGGGCGGTAGGTGGGTACTGAGGAGGCCCCCCCTATTCCCTCCCAATACACTCATTGGCCGGCCGCGTGTCGTTGCGTACGCGCGTACGGAAAGCGATCAGTCTCGTATGGCCTTTCGTATGCCACGTATGACTCCGAACAATGGCTCACAATTGTACGATAAACGAATAGTTCAATCATAAGATAGGCTTTGAGCTGTTTTAATACGACACTATTGTATTGGGTTATAGGTACTAGACAGTCCGTTACTTTGCTTGGTGCGGCTCAAGAAAAATTAAAAAGGCTTTTACTGAATTATTTTGCACGATAGTATACCTATATTTATACACTGAGGTTAGACAGATGTAAGACTGATATAAAAGTCAAGACATGTATTATCATCATTTAATGCCTATCGTTGCTTACATTATTCCATTAATATAATTAAAAACATCTTGGGACTAAAACGCTCTCAAGTTAGAGATAGATGACACAAACATTTAAGGGGCAGGTACGTCACTTACGTACCTACATCTTAAATGTTTGTTTTAAATTGAAAATAGGTCTCCTAAGCGTATCACAGGTTCATTGCTGTTTAAAAATGTATTAATATTAAAACTTAAATGTTGCATTTGGCTCGCATAACGAGAATTGATATCTATTATTTAAAATTAAATGCGTCTATACACTCACTGAACAATTTTTTAATTTAAAATAATAACTACATTTGGCGAATATGGACATTTCTGGGTTACTCGCGGTCAGACAACTTTCTCTATCTGTATGTAAGATATTTACTTAAATTAATAAACATCCAATTCATTTACCCTTTGGAATTATACAAACCACTATCACGACTAGAAGCGATAAGACAGAACAAAGCAATTCGTCTCAATGTCTAACAAACTGGATCGGTTTGTAGTTACGACACGGTATTTTGCTTATAATTCGCAAATTGCTGTTTCCTACCTAAAGTCGATCTATTCAGCCAGCTGCTAACCGAGTATGCCTTATTGATGTGTAGACAGCAAACGCTAATAGCATGTAAGACAACTTGTATAAGATAAAATAGGGTTGGCGATATTCCATAGTGTTATAAAAGTGAAATATTGTCGTGTATTTGTCTATTGTGTCGTGTGATTGCCCTTTTTAACTTTAGATAAATCTAATCATTTTAAATTGCGGCAAAGTATGTTGTAGTTATTCTTCTAAATGCATATATTTGTTATTTATAAAAAATGGTATCTTATACATTTAAAACTACAGCACGGCGTTTTACATTTTTGTACTTATAATTTGAATTTAAATAAAGAGAAAAAAAGTTGTGTAAAATATAATATATAGCTATAATTGTTGGTGGTAGAATTAATACCGACATGTAGAGATAAAACTAAGATTATCCTCCGAATTTTTATTTAGTTAGTACTAGTTTGTTTAGTAACTAGAATTGACTAATAATATTTTGTATCATTAATACGGCATAAAAAATCTATCAATTACATTGTCAAATAACTTAAATTTATTTTCAATATATTTAAGGAACATTGTCTTTCTTCAGGAAATTTATACAGTCTCCTTATTATTATAATCCATTTTGACGTACGAAGTAATTTAAAAATCTTTATACGTATTTTATATTTCATTTTATAGTTTTTTTTTGTGAACTTTACTAATCTTTACACTGATAAAATAGAACATTGCATTATTTAGTGCTCGGAATAATGCCGTGATTTGCGTTTAACGTGAACAAATACGCGTACGCCGACCCAAACGGCTGTTAAAGCGGCAGCGCCGGCGGCGATACAGATAAACGCACTTAACTTAACCACGTGTTTTGTTAATAATCGTAAAAGTAAGGGAATTAAAGTTTATTTTCACAATATTCTCCTAATAGTACCAAGAGACTGTATTATTTATCAATCCACAAAAATGAAATAATTAATACTTTGATAAGGCATATACGATATTCTTGAAAGATCGAGGCATTACATAGGGCTAATTAAGTCCTGGCTAAAATATTGGAATTAAAAATAGTAGTGTTATCTTTCTTTTTTCTCCTTACTTATAACTCATATTGTAATAATATTATAAGTAAGGTCTCTCAAACCGTTTTACCAGCATCTATATTTATTTTCACTTTTTGATCTATATAAGTAGCTGCATATTCATTCCCTCTCAGAAGAACCTAACGTCGTAAGAGTTCGCAATCACAGTCATCATAGATTTTAAAATAAACATGCAGCAAATTGTATAAGCACTAACTTCCCATAAAACCCGTTTATGGCCAAAGAATTAGAACTTAATTGCAATGTTTTTAGCTGCAGACAATCGTTGCCAAACAAGCAGATACTTCACTTGATTAGGCACTTTACCGATAACTGTATTTAATTAACCACAATATTCGAATGAATAGGCAATGTACAGAAAGAGTTAGGAATAAATTTAGGCAAAGCTTAGAAAAAAGAATATGGATAAGAAGGTAGGAGAAGTTGAAAGTCTTCCTGATATACTTACACACCACATTTATTCTATTTATCATTTATTCTGCGTGAAGAGATAGCACCTCCCGATTGGGCAAGCTAATAAATGACGCAAGAGCTGCATATAAGCTATTAGGCTCTATCACCAAAAACGAAGGCATCTAACATGTAAGGTCCAAGAATCATGGCTTTACGTCTGGTCCTATAGTCGAATCCTTTATCCATGAAAGGCAGTCACTTAGTATTATGTCAATGTTTTATTAAGTTAACTATTTCATTAAAATTCCATTGTCTATATTGAAATTTTAATCAAATTAAGGAGAATATTTTTTTATTAAAAAATGCTAAAAATGTAATAAATAAACTTCTATCAGCATCGTGTTGTCTTGTTTGATTTCAAATTACTATTATTTGTAAAGGTTTATTAAATTTTATACTGTGTTCACTAAAGTAAAAGCTGTGAAGTGGTAGATATCCAAATGCCTAAACCATATCTGGTATCAAGTATGTTCAATGATACCAGTTGTGAACTTTCATTTTAATACCAACTTTAATCTATATATACTATGCAGACCTGTCGGAAAAATTAAAGCTTTATTTTTTTTCTTTTTATCTTAAAAAGAAAAAAATACCATTGGTATTAAGCATTAATTAAAAAAAGGCAATGTCTTTATTTGATTAATGCTTAATCATTCAATTCTTCATCATAAATCATAAAGCATATACAAGTTCAATCAAAAATTGTGTAAAAAATTTATGTTGTGGTATAATAAACTTTAAATTAGTTTATCGAGTTTCTCGTCATCATCGTAAGTCAACAACTTACACATTGAGCAGTCAGCTGTCGCCATAGCGTTTGGACAAAACACTGACTACATCAGCACCCCTTCGCCTGTACCAAGAAATCATACACATCTTTCTTTAAACGTTATAATACCATTTCAAACCATAGTATATCTCTACTTTAAGTAAATCACCATTACGAGAGGAAATAAAAGTTGGTTACAATCTGTAAAATTGAAGTATAAACCGGAGAGCTCATTTCAACAGTGACGTAACGTTAATATAACAAAATTCTGTACAAATTACCACTATATTCAGGTTTTCTAGAGGTGATAATGGACCAAAGAACAGACAATTCACCTGATCTTCAGTTATTACATTTGCGTAACAAGAGAAACCCGGAAGTAATAATATTAAGTACTTATTAATTGAATGGTTTGTAAAATGCAGTTGCTCTAATGTAAAATAAAAAACATATATTATTAAAATGACGAACAGTTGAGTTTAAAATGAATAACTATTTAACTTCAATAAAGGCGTAAGTTTTTTGTTATCTTGCATCGTGTATAATTATTACCTTAGGAAACAAGAATATAGGCCGAATTACCAAGTATTTTCTCTGTTATTCTTATATTTATTATGTCTTGCGCAATTAATTATTCTTCAGGTCAGGAGATTTTTTTAATAATAATATTCTTGATTCATTACTCTAGTTTGCACAGTAGGATAACCTGTGTTGAGGGAAATTAGGCTCATACCCATTATTACAAAATAACTAAAAAAAAAGCAAAACAGAGAGAAAGCTTGGGTTAGGTACAATATTCGAATGTGTTAAGAGCATTTTTAAGTGTGAGTGTGTATCTGTTGTTTTAAAGAAAATCATTAAAAAAATATCAACTAGGTCGATATTATCGACCCAGTATACATGTAACTAACGCAAAACGTTACGCTACGGTGTGACATGCAGTCGGACACAGCACGCGCTAAGCGCACTGAAAGGCATTCATATGACAAATATTTACACCGCTCCGACGCCCATTGTGTCGGCTTCGCCTAAAGGTTATCTTATCTACTGTTTGAACTGCAAACAGAGCTATATTTGGTGACAGGCGCTCGCGTGTCTGTCGGTTTGACTCTCTCCGATGTTAAATATGCCCTTATCTCGCGGTAATCGGTATTGGTTGTGTGGTTTAAACTTTAGACGCAGCCCTCGCGAAGTTTCTGTCCCTTTTGTGGATGCGGCGGATAAGAAGTGCTTTATATGGAAAGCTGTCCAAAGAAATATTCTATATGGATTTGAAACGGCGACGAATTAAAAGAAAAATCGTTTAAGATGGCTCTATTTTCCACGTAACGTATTTTCTTTATGGAAAGATGTTATCTTTTCCATAAAAAAATGCGAAAAAGTGAACAGATTGTTCCTGATATAAAGTAATCCCGTCGCCCATAGTCACACACAACATCCAGAGAGTTGCGTGTGCGTTCTCAAACTGGGAAGTTTAATAAAACAGGTTTATTGGATGGTAAGGTCGGGAACATATTAAGGATTAAGAGGGGAAAGGAATGGGACAAGAAGAAGGAAGGAATGGTCTTCCGTCAACCTAAAAAGTCATGCATATTTTACTTAGGCCGACTTTGTGTAGGGTGGTGGTACTTCCCTGGGCGAACGTGACCGTAAAAATGCAACAAGAGATCTGAAAAGATGTTGTGCTCTACTACTTCACATTCCTTTGAAAAAGAAAGGAAAGAAGGTATTTGATCCAATTATTACAAAGAACTCTGCTTGCTTTGGACTCTGACATTATTAAAGGTATTACGACACCAATGTTGGTCTTATTAAAAAGCAATTTAAAAGAATGTTTGAACTAATAAATTGAAAGAAGAATCATGAAGATCGTGGTACTGTTTTAAATCAAATTCTATTTTTTACCGTATTGATTTACATGGATATTCTAAGAAATATACATATTAAATTTTATACAACCCTAGGTATAGTCTAGGTATGTAATGGGACAAAAATCTAATTCATGAAACCAATGAAAACACTCATCATGAATTAGTTGAAGTAAAATAGAATACATAATGGAATACGTAGCCATATTGTTAGGTCAGAATTAATTTTTTCGCAGATTGAAAGAAATTAAGAAGTAAAGTTGTTTCTAAGTAAAAAGTTAAAATTTAAGAAAAGGTATTAATAGTTTTATGACATGCATAAGAAAATATTACAAAAATTAAAAAAATTATAATAATCTTTTATATAGAAACAAGCCATAACTAATTTAATATATTACCTTGCATTTTAATACTTTTTAAAAACCTTTAAATGAAATAATGTAAATATATATTTTTGCAACTAACAGAAGGGAAATTCTTTTATTAAAGTATAAAACTTACTTTCATTATCGTAGTTTTATGTTATACTGTTGTAAAAGTCCACAAAAAACTAAAAACACACCAGCCAGCCTCTTTAAGATACTGCAAAAACTCCTAGTTATATCGTCTCCTTTAATTGGAAACTAATTAAAGGCATCTTTAGGTGTCTTATTGCCCTGAAAGGGTTCAAGTAGGCAGTCAAGTTTTATGGCTTTATTGGCCAATAGCATCCGAAGTGCCTTCTTAATTAAGACCTTTATTTATAAAGAATTAGACCACCGTCCATAGTCACTAATTAAAATATAGGCCGACAAAATAGGGACATAATTAAAATGTTTTTAATTTTATTGGACTACCTTCGACCCTCATTGTTTACAGCGGCCCTATAAGGCAATAAAGGCAGCGATGCACTCACGTCTTTATTTAAAGATTTTCTTATGTTCGATTTAAAACGATTTATTCTTATTTACGTATAAAAATGTTTTCGGGGAACGTTTCTCGGTTAAGACATTTTAATATTTGTTATTGATGTTTCAAAAGGATATGGTTTCGGCTTAATCATGAGATACGTGTCTGTACGTTAATGTATGTTTATTATTTTATCATATGCTCCAGATTGGATATAAGTAGGATTTTCGTTTTTCGTATGCTTATGATTTTGGCATGGTTTTAAATTTAAATTAATATTTCGTTTCAAGAAGATATCTTTGCCTGTATATCTAAAAACATCTAAATTTTGTTTAAAAATATTTTGCCACCTTTTCCTTAAAAGTCTATTTGTAAAAATGAAGCAAATATTAACAAATATTTTAATTTTCTTATTTCATGTCTAAACCGCTTTGCATCAGTCTTACTCGATCAAAATACTGCTTCTTTTTAATTATTTATGCAGTTGTAAAATTACCAATTTAAAAAAGTATTTGACGTTATTATGAATTTATTGATGTGTGACCAATTTCATCCTGATTATGAGAATCGATTAATCATAATATCATATAAACCATATCATTCTGAGCAGTTATTGGGCGGAAACCCTTACTTCTGCAACCATTTCTAATAATTATTTATAACGTCGTAGAGAGTTTCAACTAAGATTCCGTTACCGGAAAAAACATTTGAAAATTAACACCATATTGCATTCCTTAAAATATCAATTAAGTCTGGTATTCATTGTCTTTTTTATGTGTTGACATCAAACAAACGAATATATGAATCTTAATCGCTTTTCGTCGGCATCTGTGATACACTGTAATATTTTCGATATTAAATATTCATAACAGACGGTTAATAAGCTAGTTTGAATATTATTTAACGTAATATATTTCATGAGAAACCAATAATTGAGCGATTAAAACTTTTGATATATGCTAATTGTTGGATTTGTCGTTTATGGTTGTGATCAAGAATGTTTTTAATATTCGGTAAGGCCAAAATCTTATACGTTCGAAACGTATCGAAAATATATAAAAACCACCTTGAATTTCAGATTAGATAAGGGACATTATAAAAGTGTACAACATACTTATACGACATAAAAATAGCATATTTATTTGTACATTTTCGATTTGGGGTCGCTAATGGACACGTAAGTTTATGACTGCAAAAACATTTTGCTATAGAAGCGAGCTTTTTATACGATATGGAACGGTACGTTTATTGAACATAATATTTAAAATAATATTAATATATTTAAATAGTGATGGACGAAGGAAATCGACATAATAAAAAATAGAACACCAGAAATTATGACCTTCTAGAAGCCCAATTAAGAGAAACCACGGCCTATGAAAAAATATCTGAAAAGAAGAATGCCAATGGCATACCTTACCAAGTTGCATCAAGTTCAAACTTTTTTTAGAGACTTTACTTTATACATTAACTACTACAGAAGTTCTTTTTGTAAAGAAAATCCGGGTTTTAGAGATATTTCATGAAATCGAAAAATCGATTCAAAGAAAATAGTTTATGTTGCATCCTACATCTCTATAACCGATTGTGCAAACGTTATGTATGTAAGGCTAAATTCATACTGTTATATTTTAAAATTAAAAAGTCCGTTCAAAAATCAATTCCATTAAACATACTTCCGTAAAAATCATGGAAATAATTACTATAGAACTTTGATCTTGATTCATGAAATTTTTTGGGCATTATACTTTTCAATATCCTTAATTAAATTATTACCGTCAATTTGTCCTCAAATGCATTCATGCTGAAGTCGCGATTACACACTAAATGATATCAACTTCAAAATAGTGTAAAAGAATATGTACGTATTATCAAAAATTAATATTCAACAAACATACTAACTTAAACCGAGTCAAATATTCGCTTATCCTTATCAAAATAGCGCATTACCCATCGAAAGCTCAAAAAGTATGCGAACTTGAATTCGTTTTACATCCGTTGGCCGTATCATCAGTGCATTAACACTTACGCTCTCCATTTTCGAGCTGGACGCCCGATAACCGTCCTTTTAACGCGCAAGTAAAGCGACAAGTATGTGCGCATACCATATTACGTGTAACTGTCTCAATAAAAACCATATCGGCCCGTTAAGGCGGCGTAATGAAATAATTCGCAACACTTTATTATACTTAAACGAATATCAAGTTATCGACTTAGCGGGTGGTAATCGTGTAATGAGCTCGCTTTTAGCGCGATCAATTTAAGTTAAAACCAAAGCAAACTGAACCTTATTACTCGGCTTTTGGCTTTACCACGCGCTTAACTTATTAAGACGTATATCTGAGCGAACGCTGCACGAGCCGACTAATTTGTAATTAATTAATAAGACTTTTGTTATTTATTAAGATTAATTGAAACGGCTGCTGTCTTATCGGGCTCTAACGAAACAGGAATTGATTATGAGGTGTTTATCTTGATGCTTGACTAGCTGTTGAAGCTGCAACTATTAGTAATTGTATCAAAATCTACAATCTGAATATCGAATGTAGGTATTGAGAAAGAATCTTTTCACCAAGAGTGTACAATGTTCTCTAATACACTTACCGCCTTGCTCGAATGGAATCGAAGGTGGAATCAAATTAAACTCATCTAGTATATGTGGAAGGCCACCTCTGCCATTTTTATATCTACTCATTTCTCTTCAGCAACCCTAAATATGAGTTCGAGTATTAAAAGGAACAAGAATTCCCTTTTCTATTCATCGAACCATTCATTCTTATATTGGCACTGCAGTAAATCGGTAAGAATTTTTTCGTGCATGTTGTCAAAGATACAAAAAAAATATAACCTTATAATTGGCTAGAGTTAGCCAAATAATTTCACGACAGTTGTCTAGGATTGCATTAGGGCTTGCAAACATTGATTAATCGAAACATGATGCCTAAAATACATAAATTTGAAAGAAAAACACTAAAAAGGTTTAGAGAAAAAAATACAATTA
>JAOCPS010000007.1:2667893-2679727 GCA_025505425.1 Graphium colonna | reverse complement strand
AAATGACGAAGAGACGCGAAATGGTAAATACCATCACTAACCTCTGAGCATCAAATACCAAACAGCATACTGACTGATAAATTCGCTGACAATATTGTCATATTGGCAGAAACTTTGCAAACCCTGGAACTCATGCTTAACAATCTGAGTGATTCTATGAGACAAGTGAGTCTCGAAGTGAATGTCGAATAGTCACGTATCCCCGAGATCTGTAGTCGTGGATGGCTCTTTACTTGGAGTTGTGCATGAATACACCTACCTTGGTCAAACTATTCAACTAAGGCCTGCACAGCGGTGAGAAATATACTGAAGAACCGAAGAATACGCTTAGGATAGGCGGCATTAGGGAGGCTACGACATATTATCGAATCGTCAACACAATACCTTAAGTCCAAAGTATTTAACCACTGCGTTCTATCTGTGATGGCCTATGGAGTCAAGACTTGGACGCTCACAATGGGACTGGTCGATAAATTCAAGGTTGCTCAGCGATACGCGAATTCCTCGAGGTTTCTCTGGCAGACAAAATTCAAAATGAAGTCATTCGCCAGAACGTCACTAGGTCACTGACATTGTGCACAGAATGAGCACGCTGAAGTAACTTCCACTTCCGATTGCTCATTCTAGGCTAGCCATATCGATAGCCGATGTAACCAACACATGCCAGAGTGAAGACCACGTCTAAAACGTAGTGTAGGACGCCCTGCATCGCGATGAACTGACGATTTGAGAACAGTGGCGAGTAACGGATTGATGGGGGTGCCCAGGACCGGGATAGTTGGCGCACTTTGGGGAAATCTTACGTCCAACAGTGGATGGCGATAGGCTAATGTTGTGCTCATGTAGGAGGAGCGCAAAAAGCTAATATACATTTATTACGCAATTTGAGAGATGGTAGATCATAATATCTTTTCACAACTTTAAGCTGCACATCTAAGACCACGCTCATCCGGGGAAGAACCACCAATCTCTACAAAGTCGACATAAAATATAGTATGCACGACTTTTAGGGTAGCCAGTTTGCCATCCCTACCCTTTTCTTATCCCACTCCTTACTCCACCAAATTCTTAATCCCGAACCCCATCCCATGCAATTAACCTATTCTATCAAATTTCTCAGGTTGAGAACAGCAGCAACAACATAGTCTATTTATTTATTTAATCTTCATGCACAAATTTTGTATTTTGGCGGTATTAATGCAGAAGACATTATCTACCAGTCTACCATTGGGTGGTGCAGAAAACATAAGTTAGGTGCACAAAAATATCATCATAGACTAAATTAATCAAAAAGTAAAAGTATGACTGGATAAAAAGGATATTGAAAATGAGAAAATAATCGGAATAGAGGAAGAATTTAAGAAAGAATGAAGAATGGTTGAAGCTCTTAGGGAGCGCCCTTAACATATGGTTAACCACCGAAGCTGGGAACGGAAAGCGGATACATGGTCGTATTTACGAAGGTTTAATACGAATCAAATGCAGTTATTAAGAAGTCGGTCGAGTTTATAGAGTTCATCTGCATTCAGGTCAAAGTAGCACACGTCACATAAATCAATTAAAGGAAAGATTAAGGCCTGCACGAGCATCTCTTTGGTTTAACGGGAACCATTGCGAATCTCTAATATAAATACAAGCAACATAACACAAAATTTATTTCTTAAAAAACAAAAATAAACGCTCCTGGAGAGATAGATATAACTTAGTTTGTACTACCTTAAAACATTAATGGTAAGGTATTACCCGACCGTAAGAGGTGCATATTCAATACGGTGCGGTCGCACTCATTTTGGTCGCATTGTAGCAACTCAGAATGACCGTGTGTAAAAAATGTCGTAACCACACTTCATCACACAATTAAATTCCACCAAAGAAAGGGTATCGATGGTCGCCCATTATGGTACCTATTGTTACCATTCGCCTCACAATACCTTACTTATGGCCCGTTTAGGACGTGAAAAAATAAATGGCTAACGCATTTCACACACAGTCTCCTTATTCGTAGCACAAAAGATGCATGCAAAGATATTTTACATGCTTCTAGTTATTAGTATTAACAAGATATTTATATTTCATAGTTAGCATTCTCATTTCTACAAGTCTTCTTTAATATTAACACTTCAACCATAAAGTACAAACTTCCTTCTAAATTTAAATCTAAATCAAGTCTTGAAAAATGAACTACGTTATTGAACAATGGAATATAGAAATTTCACCTCTAATTGTATTGATATAATTCTATTTCTAAATAAAAAAGCTGAAATAAAAAAGCAAGTCGGAGTCGTACACGCAGGGTTCCGTCCAACTTGCATTTAAGACCAATAATTAAAATTTACGGCTTTTAAGTCTCAATTTAACTTGTGCTATATAATATAATTTTTGATCTAGATTAGATGCCTAAATTTCATTATTCCAGATCGACTGGAAGTACCCTTAAGATATTTATTCCTTTACGAGTGTCTATATATTCGGAGATAAGGTAAATAAACACACAAAAAAATAATGAGAACATTTTTAGGATTCAAATGGAAAATATTCTAGTTGAAAAAATATGGATGTAAAACACATAAATTTATGTTAACGAAAAGGTATATTATATATAGGATAAATGTAATGTATAATATTAGAAATAAATAATGAAATTTTCTAAAGATGTACGTGTTTGAGTGCATGAATGAATGTATATATTAAACTGTCGGACGAGTGCACATAACAAAAAAGGAATTCGTTACATATTATTCTTTTGGATTTCTTTTGACAAGAAATTTCTTTAAATGTGTCACGCCTAAAAGGTAGACCGTGGCTTAAAATAATTTAGTAATAAGATGATTGTTGATTTTGCTTCTTTATTTTTCGTCTTTTATAAAGTTGACATAAACGTTTGTCGTTAAACCAACCGTATGTTCCGAAAGTCGACTCTTTTTTTTTGTTACCAATTTTGTTTCCTAAACAATTTGTCCGTGTGTATCTTATGTTATTTTAGACCATGACAAATTCGTCAGATCAACGCGGCGAACTTGACGGCCAGTTATGGATTCCGATGTGTGAATATTATGATGGTTACTTATTGTTATTAATACGGTGTGGAGAGAGTGCATTGCAACTCTGTTATTTCGCAAATAGCAGAAAAGGGACTTTGGCACATCGCAATAGGAACTAAAGTTGAATAACACTATTATACCTTTATAACCTGCGTAAAGTTAAATCCGCCATTTCATTCGGAGTAATTAAAATGATTGTTTTTATAGACTTTAATATAGGTATAAGTTGATTAGGATGGTCCCATCTTTTAAAGTTAAATGCAATCTGAAAATTTAATGTTAAAGTAACAATAATCCATACTTATTAACTTTTTATAAAAACTTATGTATTAAAATTGTACAAATAAGATGAGTATACGAATATCTAAGTCCTGGAAAATTTCTTCGATACTAAAACACTCAATAAACTTTTAAAAGTCTATGATTATAAGAGTATGCCTTCTCTAATCTTACAAATTACTATGTATGCAGTCAAACGCATTGCTAATGCATGATATTGCATTAGCAATGCGTTTGGCTGCATACTTAATACTAATTTCCCACATACCTACTTATCTTCAAACACAAAACCAAAACTAAGATACAATGTTTGTTTACAATGAATAAATTACCACTTAGATATGAGAAAAGGTAAAAAAAAAGTATTCTAAACGACGCGTAAATTACGCCCAACATTCAAACTTCAACATTTCAAATGTGTAATAACAAACATAGTTTTAGTATAATGGGTCGGAGAAGAAAATTTTAGTGCTTCATATATAGAACCAGTCCATTCGGTAACCGAATTTCGAATGCCCATTCGATATTCGAATACCGAATCTAATACGTCGCAATCAAATAATAAAGATGGCGCCCGCGGTCGATCGGGCCTCGCGTCGGCATCATTGCGCAACTTTATTCCCTCAACAAATCACAAAAAAGTAGACTTTATTAGTATAAAGATAGATGTTAGAGTTGTGATATATCTATGTTTGTGTTGGGACAATGTAATGGTATCGTAAGGGGCGCATGACAGTTGATTAAAAGGGGCCGAAAGCGGTGCGAGGTCGGGGTCCCGCGACAGGCCCCGCGGGAGGGCCCCCTGATGATTGTATTTAAAATAAATAAGTACTGCGGTGAACGATTGTCCGCGCATTCCCGCTATGCTTTATGGACGTCCCTGATTGCCCGCGATAATTTATGCGATCGCCATTTTTGCGCGGCGTTTCGGCCAAGCAAAGGTCAATTTGTTGTGATGCAGAACCTCCTTTATTATAAACATCGTTTATATCAGATCAGATATAAACAAATAACATTTTTTATTAAACTCTCGAATAACTATAACTCAATTTAAGATTTTAGAAATGCTACATATCCTATAATTTAACATCAGATCGAATTAATATAGGCCTGAAAACTTTTCTATCTATTTGATTAAGTTAAAAATAGAAATAGAAACCCCAATAATTATTAAACATATTCTCTTTTGTGCTCTTTGTTTACTTAACTAATAAAGTACACATAGATATATAACTTTCTATTTTTTTTAATTATTTACACAATAATAAGTTGTGAAAAAAAATATCAGTAAACCTTTTACGTAGCAATTATTCTGGCGTTAAAATTTATTTATTACCACTGAGGAACAAATAATCCAAATTCTCGTAGAATCTATAGCTTCAATATCTTTTAGTTTTGATTAAAATATATTAGGCGAAAAATAGTAATTTGAAATGCAATACCACAGTGAAAATACATATATGATATCGAACAAAAAGCAAGAGTTAGTTTTCTCGTAATAAATTTAAAAATACCTCTACATAGGTAGTCAATTTAGAAAAACTACTTAATTTTCTGTTTTTAAACCGATATCTACGACGAGATTCGCTAGGTAGCTTATTATTTCTGAACTGATGTAACAAAAATGTATTTTAAACGTCGTAAATGAAAACGTGTATTAAAACCATTACGTTAGATGCGAAAGAACCATCGCAAAACAGATTAAAATTATAACCCTATCTGGTAACATAATGAAAAAGGATTCCATTATGCGCAATCTCATAGCATCTGTTTAGGGGTAGATGTATTTATAATGGTTTTATAATAAACGACATGGCTCCTATAATCATGAGATTATCCATTCTTTTTTTCAGTGCGCTCGTCATTAGTTTATTATTACAGTAAACGTACAATCAGTGCATTGGGCTCTGGGCGACAACCATCCATGTAAATACTTAATAATGGGTTGCAAGTTAATTTGGTAAGCTTTTTGTGAGTTGAGCAAAGTGCTTTTAACTTGCTAGGGAGAAACTTTATTATTTTTTTTATGTCGTCTAAACATGTAAACGATAAATGAATTATTAAAATGTAAGTTTGCATATCGCACCAGACTGAATGTAAATAAATAAATCTGAAATGTCATCGCTAGATTTCTCACTGAGGAGTAAGTTTATAGAGGTGGTCGATCATAACAACTTTTCACAGCTTTTGCTGCACTTCTACGGCCGTGCTCACCCGAAGAAATACCGGGTAAGTACGGGGAAGTATGCATGACTTTTGGGGATGCCGGATGGCCATGTCTACCCTTTTCTTTTCCTTCCAATCCTCTCCAATTCCTTAATCCCGACCCCATCCTATCCAATAAACCTATTATATCCGATCTCCCAAGTTGACAACGCACTCGCAATTCTCCGGATGTGGCGTTTGGATCGCTTACCATCAGGTGAACCGTCTGCTCTTTTGTCTTCCTTTCCATAAAAAAAGATTAATTATTCATAAAGAAAAAACAATGAAAAAAATATCTTTTCAGAAAGATTTTTGAATTCTTGCTGACAAAATATTTTTGAAGAGATACTACAAATACACATTATTGATGATGACCGTTCACTGTGAGCTGTACTGCCGTTTCATTTGCAAAAGTTTTTATTGAAAAAATCACTTTAATTTTTTAAAGTTACTTGTAATTATGTCGCCTATATTACTGCAATACTTAAATACTGAAAGTTTAGGATGCTGTTAAATTTCGTTCACATCATTAAACACATTTTTTTTACGTTTTCGTACCTCAAAAGGAAGGTATAACCCTCACAGAATTACTTCATCGTCTTTCTGCCCGATGGTCATCGTTCAATATTAAATTAAGATTAACCTGTACCAAGAATGTACTGTGTTCAGATTAAGAAGTACCGCACGCAACGCACGAAGTAACGCACTTCCTTTTGTAGTAGAAATATAAAATTTGTCAAGGAGCAATATTGTAACTATTTATTTAAAAAACTAGAGACCCAAAATAATTGAGTCCCTACTAGCACCTGGCTAATTTTTTCAACCCTAAAAAGAAAACTTATTTCTAAAGGATTTGGCATTTCGGCACGGCTTAAAAACATAAAAAATTGCAATATAAACGCCATAAGAGGTGACGGTTCCGGAATAAATGGTTATAATAAATCTGATCTCCGATCCTCCTGGTCGGAACTCGGGAACAGTAATCTACTCCGTGATCAACTAACTACGCAGGAGATATTAGAGTGCAAACACAGATGCACACTCTGTTCCTTTACTCTCAAAGCCCGATGGGACGGATATCCGACACGACACTTTTTACTCGCCATTGCCCTAATCCAACCAAGAAACAACAACGCAAAATTATTGTTCCCGGCGTGATTCAAACCCACGACCGAAGGTTCAAAAAGCAAGGGTCCGTACCACCAACTACGGAAGCGGTAATACTAATAATAATATATATTTATGCAAGCAAAATCACGGCATAAATGTATAATAGATTAGTTTTAAATACAATTCCTTGATATATAGTTTAATTATTAGTTAGTTTAATTATTTTAACTTTTATCATTATTTTAATAATTATACCTTACTGTATATATAAAGTACTGTTCCGTATATGTTATTATTATTAAAATACATAGTCGTACATAGCAATATATAGTACGTATATAATATAGTACGCTGTAATACTGAGAAAAGGACTTACATATATTTTTTAGTTGGCACACGACAAACAGAGGATTACGTGGCCACATATTTATATTGAAAGAGACAGTATTTCAACGAATCATAAATTTTACTGCACCGTCTTCCTCGGAACCGCGATCAGGGCACCTAAGTAGAAACTTGTGTTTGTTTATTTTTTGATAGGACTGTGTAACCGCGTGTGCCTTTTCTCTTAAAACCTTTTTTTTCTGAGACGCTCGACGTGTTTTTTTATTTACGTCTCCAATAAAGGTGGTGGCCTTTTTATAACACACGACCTCCGCTATTATTCCTCCGATGTTTCTATACCACTTACAGTGACTTGTTTAAGTCGAGTGTTCTGGCTTTTTTCCACGTGGCAGTGCACACACTTTGTATATCGCTCTTACTGCAATTCTCAAATAAACCTAATAATATAAAGGCACTTGTCGTCTACCCAATGACCAAATTTATCTAGAATTTAAAAGTAAATGCAGCTAGTGACTAGTAACAGTTTTATGAATAGGCTATTATATTATAAAAAAGAATTAACTATTTTCTTCCTTCAACTACATATACTAAAATCATTTTCTCTTAACGATAATGAAAGCATAAAATTTTAAACCTTAACCATTTCAAGTGTAATAAAATTTAGTTCAATGTCAGACAAAAATGTGATATTGGCATCCTCCTATCGATAAATCGTACCGTCATCAAAACTATTTTATAGGAGTATAATATAAAGTTTGTTTTAGACAAAAAAAGACTTAACAAAAGCTCAGTAGGATTCCAAACAAAATTAAACACATATAATCTGATATCTCGCTCGTAGATCCGTGTTAAAGTGTTAACAATGAATATTTGTAAGACTCGATCGACGAATGTGAAGTTAACCACGTTAACCGATAACTTGGAGACATTTCCCGATTAAAAACATATACGTAACACAAAAAGTATTTTATAACGGACAAATAATGCTCGTGCGCCTATATTTGTAAAGAATCATTCAATTTTCATTCCAAACATTTAATAATTTCTACTGTTTGAGTTTCTCTCTAAGTTTAATTCATTGTCGTTTTTAGATATTCTAGGTATAATTAAGAATTGTATTTCATATTGGTAAGCCTCTGTAATCATAGAATTTTTTCCCAGCATGAGGATCTAACCCAAAACTGTTACTTTATCCTGAGCTGTCTGCTTTTCCTGTATATAGTAGAATATTGATTTAAGATTCTACGTTGTACATTAACAGCGAATTGTTGATATTTAAAGTATACTAATATCATAAATGAGACATTTCGTAGTTTAAATTTTTGTTACTCAACTACACAAAAACGGATAAATGGATTTGGATGAACTTTGAGTATAAATTTATTAATGGATAAACAGCATAATCCACAAATCATAAAAATATATCACGCGGGTGAATCTGCGGTAAGCAGCTAGTGTCTAAATAAAAGAAGAAAATTACGAATCAAATGACATGTCCTATGAACACCGTTATTATGGTATCACTAACTGCGAAGTAGATTCGGTGTTAGATAGGGATGGTACGGGTAGCCGAGAATGTCGTGGGATTTTTACTAGGGATTACAAGTGATTCATGGTTGCTATAATTCAATGAATTCGTTTAGACTCACTCATTCGCTTGGTATAAAATTAAAATTTATAATAAACTAATACTGGGCATTATTTGGTTCTTTGAGTTGCATTAACATTTTGATTAATTTTATTGGCACATTAATAAAAATATATCTCGTCTCATAAATATTATTTTAATGTAAGAAAAAAGTAGTTTAATAATTAAATGCTACATATATATCTTTATTTAATTCATAACATATTTAGTAACCGAATTAAGATAAATATTGCTTTATATATCAACGAGAATTCAGTCTTCAAATTCTAAATACGAACAATCAAGACTAACAATAATTATATTTCGAATAATATTCATTGTAGTTCATTGACAACCCTTTGTATTTCCTCAGGAGGAATATGATTGCAACGTTAAGATGGTGTTAAATTATAAATAAATTGTATCAGAGAAATTTTTAAATTTCTACGTCGAGTTTTTGTCTCATTTAAGTTACAAAAAAATTGTAACATCACATATGCCCATTAAGCACTACAAAAATCATAAAATTTTAAAATGACTTTTACAGTAAAAAAAACATAAAATTTATAAACAGAACCGCTACCATTTTAATTTAAATTACAGCTAAACACATAACTTATACAATTGTTCGTTCCACTTTCCTAACTTAAAATGAAACTGCAATCTCAAATTGACCTTTTATGTTTTTCGAAGTTTTTTTGTCCTCTAGTATTTAATACAGCGTAATATGGCCTTGTTCAAAATAAATAATTGTTAAAAATAATAAAAGACACCTATTGGTATTTGATAAATAAAAAAAAAATCGGTAAAAAATTAGCTCATTAAATAAGTCATAGAAGCAGAAATAATAATTTAGACTCGTAGGCTGTCAACTTTTATTGAAATTAAGCTAACGCTGAAATCTAGAAATTGAAAACACTTTTGATTTGACACTATAAACTACCATTGTTTTATAGTATTCAACGGTCTGCGCGTCAAAAAAGGTAACCCAAAAAGCGCCTCTCGCCGCTTGACAAATGGAAAAACATAAGACGCACTCAGAGGGCGCCACGTTGTTCGCTGTCAACGCAATTTTTATACGTCCCCGCGCGGCGCTTGCGCAATGAATCCAGCAAGGACTCTTGACCGAAAAATAATAAAGTCGATATCAACAGTCACGTGTCTTGCATTTTAATATGTACCGTACTCTGTATTTTCGAACACATTTAATAGTTAAGAAGTTTATGCGTTGTATTTAATCTTGATAAGCGCATTATAATTTCCATTTTGAATTTTTAAAATGTATTTACTAGTAAAATGCAAAGTTCAACAATTCAACTTCCGAACTTTAAAGAAAGTTCTTAAACACTTATAACCGGCAGGACGTGTACTTATAAATATACATTTGAATACTACACATTCAGCCCATAGAGACGTAGAGTTTCCACAAGTTTAGTTTGTTATGACATAACCATACAAAAGGATTATTTTTTAAGGCGTAAATATCATCGTACATTAAAATAGAACTTGAGAATCTTTCCCGATCCCGGTTATTTTGTCACCTTTTCAGGACATTATAAGAAGTTTAGTGCGTTGTGGATTTATAGCGATACAGCTTCCCTTGATATACTCTCAGGACCCAAGCAGAAATGTAAACTTTTAAACAAACTGTGTTTTTCTCTACCAAACTACTCTCCTTACATGATATTGAATAAAGACACAGTCAGACCTTCTACAACGAGCCGAACAGAAAACCTTAAGGCGGGTGAAACCGCGGGCAGCAGCTAGTAGATTACAAAGCTCTAGCAATGTCGAAAGATACAAAGGTGAACGCGATCATACAGTTCGCGTTACCGACATGTAATTCGCGGAACACGATCTCGGTACGTTCGCGCGTTTTCATTGAATGGGTGCGCATTTATCGTTCACAATGGCGACGCGGACGCTGGGCGGGGCGCCGCGACCCGCGATCATGGGACCCCGTGCTTTTTTATTTCCACCGCCCGTAGATGCCTTTTACACCGTCGTTCAATTTACAGGGACGAGTGCGTGCGTGAAAGAATAACAAGGATGGGACTGGGAATATAGTAAGCTAGAATATTAGGCTATTGAAAAAATCGATTTACATACAAAAGTGTCATGTCAAATAAGATATCGTCCTGAACTTGTAAATATACAAAAAAAAAATGGTTAAACCCTATATAAATGTCCCTGAAATCCGTATGTTTCACATATATGCAATACGTGCAACCATCATTCAAATTAATACTATCGTAAACCCTGTGATATACAATTACAACAAAGCAATCAGTTTATAAGAATAGTTAAAAGTACATTTTTGAGCAATAATACACTTTGCACTGAGGTGTTAAATACTACCGAAGCTAAAGCGTACAGATTTCCTCTATCTACCAAAGGTGCAACATATTTGAGAAATTTAAAATACATCTTTTCAGGAGCAAATATTATCTTTCGTGCTTTATGATCCGTAACGTGGCCTTGACATTTTACTCTCAGTTCGAAAACTTTGCAATGAGCTGTAGTATCCATAATATACCATCGCATCGCCCACGCGCTCTGATTGCGCTCGCCTTGACATTAGTCCGTCTGTCGCGCCCTGCCACAATATCGCCAACCCCGGCATGCGTGCAGAATTAATATCATAACCGGGATCCTACATCCGTTGATTCTTAAAACGTACAATAAAAATAATTTCTTAAACAGAGATATCTCAGGCATATAGATCAATTGTAGGCACTTTGATTAATAAGACACAGAGTGATCAAAATTTACGTTAATTCCAATTAAAATTCTGTTTTAATATTTATTCTCGACCACTCGACTAAATTAATGTTGCGTCCAAATGTTGTGTTTTAAATTTTAACAACACAACTTGATAAATCACATTTCAAATTTAGCTTTATTACAGTTCGAAATGGTTAATAATAAAAAAGAATATCTTTTTATCGACATCATACCTATAAACTGTTCAATTTCTTATTGGAACTGGCTACTTTAAAGTCAGATCCTGATAAATTTTGGAAATATAAGATCGCCAGTTAATCATGTTGTTTGTTACAAACCTTTTAAAAACCATCTGGCAATGTCAATATAATTAACCTTAAAACTACGTTTTTGATTTTAATGTCTTCCTAACTGAATTTCAATCACCACGGTTAAATTACCGACTGCAAGACTAAGATGCAAAGTATGCGGTATGTCTGAAGAAGTTGCAAATTTTAAATATC
>JAOCPS010000007.1:2647847-2659319 GCA_025505425.1 Graphium colonna | reverse complement strand
GTGCACGAGAGCGCACGCACAAGCAGTGTGGGAAGGGAGGGAGGTGCCTAACGCATGCTTATGCGTGCGCTCATATAATTGCTGGAAGGTTGTTAGGGGATTTTTCGCGGAATATTGCTAATTAAACAGTCTTATTGAATTGCCCTCTGTAAAAACTGCCACATCCAGATGAACTACTAATATATTGTTTTACAGAGAGAAGTAGGCAAACGAGCAAACGGCTCACTTGATGGTAATCAGATCACTGCCGCATGAACTTCCGCACCACCAGAGCCTTTGAAATAGGCTCTTTTCTTGAAGGTCTCTAAGTCGTATCAGTCCGGAAATACTGCTAGCGACAATTCATTTAAAATATAGACCCGACAAGAACGCGAAAATCTACAGCAATTATAAAATAATTTTACAGTTAAAATAATGTTACCGTAGGCCTAAGCTAACCTTACCTTACCACAGTCATCGACAGAGAAGCTAATCTAATTTTGTTGAAGATGTCATGTTCTACCAACTATATAAATTACAATTCGCTTAATATTTCTTATGCTAAAGCTTATTCTGTTAGAACTCATTAAATACTAGATTTTGCCCGTGAATCGTTAGCACTAACATAAATGCGTGAATGGCCAGAAATAAAATAAATAGCTCGGATATCACTATACAAATGTAACGATGATAATTCTGAAATATTTTCTTATAAAATGCAACGATCCTTTTTTATATAATAATACATATTTCCATACATTATGATGTAGTTTATTCTTGTTGGTAGGTTAAGTTATTATACCAGACCGGAAATTAAAATTTCTATTCGTTCAGAAAATCACTTCTTTCTAGATAAAATGTGTGCCATATCTTATCATTAATCATTTGTATGCAAAATATCAAGATCATCGATGGAGTAGTAAAATCGTGAAAGTGATATAAGATATACTTTGCAATTATGGTAATTATTGAAACTTCTGTATCTGTATATATCATCATTTAAAGCCTTGCAAGACAAACCCTCTGTGGACAGAATTCTAAATACTACTATATAATTTTTCTATAAATTTTTATTTATTTTCTATACTAACTGATAACCCACATGTCCATGTATACACAACTAATGAAACGCCACTTGCCTAATGGTTAAGGATACCAACATCACGATTACGTGGTTGGGGGTTTGAATCCCGTCATTCAACTTTTGCTGCGAACCTATCCTTAATAACCTATAGATCCTAGCACAAACTTACAGCTCTATTGAAATGGTTAATAAATATGAGTAAAATTTCAAGTATTCTGCTAATATTTAGAAAATAATTATTCATACCACATTCATATCACCACCCAAAAGTCGTCCTGTCTGTATAGTTCACACGGTGATCGGCTCACTCGAGCTGATTCACAGCCAGTCCACCTCCTCCGTCTGTCCGCCCACACCGGGTTATCATGGGGGCGCGGAGCTAATCTAGTTCCCAACTCATTTCGTATAAGGCGGGATTTGCGGCCCGGATCGCCCATAATCATATCTCTCTAATGGCACCTCGCGTAAATCAATGTTGTCGAAAATTCTGGATAACGGATAAAGAAAGATCGACGTATGTCAAGTTCTCCCGGACTTATACCCGTACCGTATATCAATGATGTAAAAATACAATCAACAAAAGAGAACCAAATACTGTGTGGTATATAAAATGTACATACTTCAAGAAAAAAGCTGTAGTGATCTTTAGCTTAAATAAAACATTTACATATTAGTATCACTTAGACTGAAACTACGCAATATTGAAGACATATAGAGCAACTAATAAAACTTTACATTAGTAATTGTATAAGTCTATAAACCCAATATATTTATATTTGCAACTAAAGTCTACTTATACCCTAGGAGTAAATAATCATCATTGTATTAATTAACTATAATTTTGAACTGGCAAAGTATAACTCGTATTTTCAATTAAGTAAGTCAGTCACAGTATATGATAGACAAGGGAGCACTGTGACAGCTAAGTGCGACCTCGACTCAGAAATTAACACCAGAATCGGAGCTGCAGCCGCATCATTCGGCAAACTGAGTCACAAGGTTTTCTGCTCGCATGATCTGAAGTTAGAAACGAAAGTATCAGTATATATGGCGACAGTTCTAAACACACCATGTCTCATCCGAGACATGGCGTGTTTATTAACACCATATCCGCACTCTTGACCAATTCCATCACAAATGTTTACGGATAATATTAAACATCCGCTGGTCCGATCGAGTGCGAAACACCAAAGTGCTGCGAAAGGCCAACGTAAGTGGCATTGAGGTCCCGAATGGCAGAAGAAAGAATAGCTAAAATGACAGCAAAGAAATGGCAGCAAATCGAGAGGAATGGCGCAACGCGGTATATAGAAAAGTCGGTGACTTTGAATTGGCACGTAGATCTGCCCTAGACCAAAAAAGAGATGACCTTAGATCTCGTCCTTCAGGTGCCGTCAATTATAACTATTACAACGGTATATTGACTTGTGCTCAATGCGAACGCACGCTCTCCGCTAAGATTAGCTATATAAGTCACTATAGAGCACACCAAAGAGCTGAACAACCACGCTCAGACAATAATTTAAGTCATTAAAGTAACTGGGAACAGATTCATTAATAATTAGTTCAGTTATGCCGAAAAGAATTGTGTTAAAATTATCATGTACTTTTATCTTTATAAAAAAATATACGCTTTAGTTATTCTGTAATCTTATGCTAAATATTACAACCGCAGCGTAAACTTAAAAAAACTTCCCATCTCTCAAACCCAAATCACAAACGTCTTATTAAAGCAAATGAATTGTAACGATATAACGTCAGAGGAAATCAAAATACGTCCAGAAACACGTCCGCGACAAATTGCCGCCGTCGGGGCGGGCGTCACCCAAAAAAAATTCGCTCCAGTTTCCACAACAAAAACCTATTTTATTGCGACTAACAAGCGGCCCTGATGTTATCGGCCGTATTACTTTCATCCCTTATCGAGCGCGCCCTTATAATTGGCTAGAGCCGGGTTCACACGCATCCGGGATTTTTATTTTGTTCAGAGAATTTACTTGTTTATTGGTTGGGTAAAATTTTATTTTTTTATAACCCACGCTAAATGGACATATGTACTGTTATAGGCATAAAAATATATTTACGTATGTAATTTTTTTATTAAGCTCTTACGAATTAAGATTTTTTTAAGTACATTATAAAGTTGAAGGTAAAATAACTCTTCTAAATAATATAAATTTTATTGTGTCTTAGATCTAAAAGCTTACATTTTAACGAAGCAAAATTCGAAGGTTTTATTTTAAGCATAAGTTAACATTTTAAGCATAATTTAAAATATGTAAGTTAGAAACAATAACTACTTAATGGAATTTGTTCATTTATATTATTTTAAAAGTTTTCTAAAAATACAAAAAGGGACTGACATGGTGTTTGCAATTAAACGCTAGTAACAACGGCATGTGAACCACCCTTTAGATTTTTTGTCCTATAGGTACCGATAATCATGTCACACGTTTTTTACGTGCAAGCCACACAGGACAAGATGGCGTTACGATCAGATTATCATAGGCTTGTGGTCGGATTATTACTTAATTTTTTTCTCAAATCTCCTACCTGTCCGGAACCCAGGAATTCGTGAACGAACAGACCGAAGATCCTGATACAGTTGTCAAATAACAAATTACGACTGAGCCGGGTGACGCTTTTGAAAAATGGGCAATAAGGGTTCTTGTTAATTTGGTCGGCGATTCTCACAAACTGTTAGGGCGAAACGAGCTTCTTAACCGGGTGAATATTTTATTTACAATACTTATTAGAGATTTGTCGAAACAAAACGTTCGTAACCAACGTCTATTTTGAATGCTTGATTGTGTTGTGGGCTTAAGAATTTCGACCCGCGTCGCGATAATATGTTTAAATATTTGATATTTCCTTTGTCAATGTGACATGAACACAAAAAACATTATGACACTTAATTCCGATCTTAAAAAGTGTTCACTTGATTCAAACAACCGTGTTATATAGATGCCGTAAAATCGAAATAAATTTCTTAAATAATGCAACGTAAAACGAAGGAGCCATAATGTATAATTTATTTTATAAAATATGGCGCAGATAACAACTTTATGGCGTAACTCTCATAGACACATCTCTGTAAATCAAGTCGGCCATTTTTATTATAACATTCAATGTCAATCCTCAAAGACAAAATGTCTGAATAGAATTATTACCGTTCTTCATGTTTATATCGTTTGTTAATGAAACGTTTGTTTGCTATTTTATAATTTACAAGCTACTGCCCGTGGTTCCACCGTTAATGCAGCTAATCAAATGTGTGTCAAATTTCATCCAAATCCATTCATTCGCTTTTGTGCGCTTTGCACTATTAGAATAACTCTGATATATGTGCTTTATTAGGTAGTTTTTGCGTGAAAGAGCCACAATCATCCATTTACCCTCATAAACTTTGACGTTTATAATATTAGCGGGACTATTATGAATCGCGGAATATAAAGACTTTTAAACTGCTACGTGAAATTGCGCAGTTTTCACAGTAGTATTGGCGAAAGTGTAACCTAAAATCTGGTAAGATTTATATTGATACGACGCTTAAAAGCTGGTAAAAGTAATTCATACTGATTTTGGGAATAGGTTCGGTACAAATATTTATTTTATTTTCAAGAAATAAATCTATTTAAATTTCGTGTAAAACCGCAAAAGTATTGTATTCCAAAAACTTTATTTTATACCATTTTCTAATGTTTTATTTTATCCCAAAACAAATGTCACCTATTATTGAGTACGGTTAGTCAAAATTACACGCGCATCCGTACTGCACCCAGTGACGTATCTTCCGACCGCCATTGTTCCATAGAGAAAAGAGCGAGGGATGCATAAAGAAATTGCATTATCGTTAACCTTACCGCACAAACGCAGCGCCTGCCATCTCTGTCGACCTCAATTTCAACGATCCCCTCGTAAAGCCGCGAGCCGTGTAAAAAGCCTATAAAATTCAATTGACACCCGTTAAAACCGATAACATACGAGCGGGCGTGCACTTCGCTCGTGTTAACATAAATTGTAAAGATCCCAATGCGCAACTTGCGATACGATCTGCGAAAAACTCGGGATGGATATTTACTGTCATAGACAACATCAGGCGGTTGTTTTCTTTTCTCTAATTATAAAGAAGTTATTAAAAAATCCACAAAAAGGTTAATATTCATACAGAGCTAAAGTCCCATCACATGATATAAACTTTTTACGCCCGTTATTTCAGAACGTTCAAAAAAAATTAAAAAATAAATCGACGTAAGCTTATATAGTAGCAAGTTTTGTAAAAAGCAAAAAATTCTAAATAACAAACTAATAGGAAATGATAAAATAATGCTCATAATTTCTTATGGAATTTTTTATCCCAAGTATATATTCTCAAACTGTTTATTGAGAAACTGTTGCCGTAAACATATATTAATATTGCTCTATTGTCGTTGTGTTAATCAAATGAAGATATCATAAATATACTTGGATATCAAATAATATTAAAACAACAACTTTCACAGCAAATGGGAAGCTGTCTGTCGTACTGATTTACTTAAATCGATCTCCGCAACGACATCCACCACATTCCAATCCATTCGTCTTCTTAGGCAACTTCTTAAGTAACGGAAGACCGTATGACATAAAATGTTGCATGTTTTTACTGCTGATAAGAAACTTGATTGTGTCAAAATAAAACTTACTAAGACACCATATAATAAAGCTCAGTTTGGATTTTTAGCGGCAAAATGGCTTCCGCGACATTTAACGACAAACTAGAAAGCACAATAAAAGTAGCCCAATGTGGGTGTTCCGAGCGCCATCTTTGTTTTATGTTTATAACGTTTTTATATTAACCCGAGGCCATAACGTGTCGAGGGTCCGATAATATATTTGTTTATCGAGGAGCACCGCATAAGTTAAGGCTAAATTTAGTAAGGCCAAAACATATACGGTAGAATAAGTTCAATAACGTCAAATATGTCCCCATTTTGCATTAGATACGTAACACCGATATGTTTATGAGACGTTAAAATGTCGTGTCGGGTGGTTTCCGTTTTACGATCGTGCTGGCCTGCGAAATGGCCGCCCGAATTATCCGTATCCGGTAGTCAAGGAATTGTATTATTTTTCGCGTGGCTTTTAGCAGTTTTATATTACTGAGTTATACATTTATTTGCGAACAATAATTTAGTTAACGTCAATAAAATTAATACCAATCATTGACCGAATTAAATTGCATAATTTTGAAAGCCCAATGTTTTTTATTTCAAAATAATGAGTCGCAGACATATTCTATGCTACAAAATGAAACACAAACAAAATCTACTGAAATAGACCGTATATCGGTATATTGCAAAAACTTTATACTTTTAACATCTAACTTCATTGTTTAGTACGTATATCAATTAATTCCAAAGATATACAAGGATTAAAAAAGGTATATTACATTTTTTTTCGCTTGATTCGACGCAATATAAAATGATCGAGCAATTGGCCGTCGTACAAAACAAGCAATAAGCGAGGAGAATTTAAAACATATCTCAAGGAAGGCAGCTCAATCGTTGAACGGAGTGGGTTATTTATTAGTATAGATTATCGCAACAAATCACCGAGTCCCCGAATCATTCGGTGTAACCCGAGAACGCCCCTTATATTTGATGATTGGACAAATAAATATATTTTCCGTATCCTGTTTATCGGGTCCGGGGTGTTAATAAAAATGTAGGGTGATACCGGCCCAAATGGACAACAAATAAATAAAAAAAAACACTTGCTTTGATTTATATCTTGACTAACATTATGAATATACTTGTTAAATTAATATAAATTGGGTGTAACAATTCAATCAAAATTTAATTAAACATCGATTGAAAGTAGCAATCTTATAGATAGTTCAATTTATTGTACGACTGTTAAATTTAATTAAATGTTGAAAGTAATATTGTATAATAACCTTGATCTTTATTTAGTTGAAACGTTATAATAGTGGGAAGTTAAGGCTTGTCCATTCAAGCCAGCACCCCCCCACGATGTGAATGGGCCCATGGTCAGGGTGGCCGGCGTCCGTCGTCCTATCGTTCCTAATAAATTAGGAGCCACTAATACAAGCCGTGCCCTTACAGAAGACTGGTCGTGTCAACTCGCCACTAATGTAATGCCGCGATAACGCGTTCAAAACCACTCATGTACACATCACCGCTGTATATAGATCCCTGCATTCATATTCTACGACCGTATCGCAAATGTGTAAGGGTGAGTTTAGTTCTTTTCACGGTTCTGTTATATTTGGATAAGTTTAAAGCACATTCGTTGTATTAAGGTGCGAGGAAATGTTACCTCTTTTATATCGTTAGTTTAGGATTCGCTGTCACGTGGATCGTTTGTGTAATGTAAATTCTTGCGTGCTTTATTGTCGACAACGACTCGGTAATTGATTGCGACCGGATTTATGGTTGAATGGGGGATTTTTTATGCATATCCTTTTTTAATATTTGTCGCATGACGCACACGCGCTCGAAGTATTTAATTTCTGTATCTCCTTTTAGCAAAATTAATTTTAATTTAATGATTTAATAAATTACTATTTAATTTACTTACAATGAAGAAAGCTAAATTATAATGAATTACAAAAGAATAAGAAAAGCTAACACGAATAAAGTTGATCATGTCCAAATAGCAAAAAATCTTTTTTTTTTTGAATCGCAATCTAAAAACCATTCAAACGAAAAAAAGAAAATAACTTGAAAATCAAACAAGCCGTTTCAAAGCTTCAACGCCAAAACATATACATAGATGCATATGCTAAACGTCATTTTTTCGCAATAAATTACACTCTTACGCTTCTTCTCTTGTGAGATACAGTATCATCCTTCAAGGATTTGCAAGTCCTGCAACATATTCGGTATAACACGTCTAAGACGGCTTTTCCTCATGCCATCAGTTCCGAAATGGCCGCTTTCTCGTAAAAACCCTGTCATTGCGATTATATTCGAATCCTTGCAACATACACGTACATGTTTTTTACGGTCTTGTAGAAACGGCCGATCGGTTACAATACTAATATGTTCACGGATAGGAGCGGACGGGATGCGCAGCGGTGCGGAACGGGCCCATCTCGCGATTTGTCCCCGCGATCCCGTCGCGATACGAACTAGCGTCAGGCGGTGGATGGTGTTAAGCAACTATGAATAACTCGAAAAAGATAGTATTAAACATTTATATATGATTGGAATGCATTCATGACTACGAGTACTGCTGTTTATGACCCCGAATTAAATGGCAGTGTAAAGAAAAAGTATTCGCATCAATCGAAAACTGTAATAGGTGGAAATATTAAATTAAAACCTTCTACTTCTATTCGCTTTATTGGTGTAATAATATGTGATAAATTTAAACCTTGATGTACCACCACTTCGTACGATTACGAGTAAAAGAAATTTATGTTATAGTATTTTGTCGTCTCTGAGAGGTAATGGAGAATAACCCTTTTAGCAAGGAGCAAAAGGCCTACAAAGTCACTGATGTTATTGGCACCGTGGGGGAGATATGTACACACCAAGGGGCGATCAGATTTTACAGTTAATAATTTCCATAAAATATTTTTTTATGATTTGACAATTTTGGCGTTTGTCTTAAATATACTTGCATATAAGCAGAGGTCTCAGTTGTTTTTGTAGGCGTGTGTATGTGTGCTCTGTATAATTGTCTACGTGCCGGTGTCATCGTATAAATCGGCTGAACTGATTTTGTTTCATTTAAATTTTTGTTCTAAATATACATTAATTTTAACTATGATTCCATTTTTTTTATAGAGTGTGGTGACAAACGAGCAAGCAGCTTACCTGATGATAAGTGATCATCGCTTTTCATGTCGGCCTTTAAGGCAGAAATAGGCTCTTTTCTTGAAGTTCCGTAACTCATATAGGTCCGGAATAATGCTGGCGACAGTTGATCTCATGGATTTCTTTTGTCAGAATTCAGGGCTCATTAACAGCTGATTTATTATGTATTTGTAAACCTGTTGTTAATCAAGCTATGTCATTCAGGAGATGAGCAGATAATTGTGAGACGTGTTAAACCGTGACACAGCTTGTAATTCCTGACCCAAAATTCAAGTCTGCTTCATTGTTGCATACAGTCCTTCGTACGAGTAAAAAGCACAACGTAGTCTCCCATGTTTGTCTCAGTGCTCTCGAAGGGAACATCGCGCGGCTCGAGCGTAATCGGCCCGACGCATCGATGCTCATTCAATAATCGAAACATGTCGTCGCCGGACTCCGCGCCCTTCGCCTTCAGTTAATCTCGCTTGTTCTCGCGTTCGTTTTTTAAGGATATGTATTAATATTATAAATGCAAAAGTATGTGATGATGGGTTAATGCCACTTACTAAAATTCTACTGCCATATTGCCTATACATTAGTTATGTACTTCATATCATAAGCTTTGGTGGCTTGGTGATTAGTGCTATGCTTTACAAAACAGAGTTGTGGGTTCGAATTTCACTTTGTATTGCTGTCTCAGTGTGGTGAGGGCAATACCGGCAGGTCATTCTATTGCCAGACTAATAGATAGATAAAGCTTATCTTATATAAGTACTATCAGGCTGTGGAAGTACTATTTACCACATTTTAATATATATAGTTTAATTTATAAAAAATCAATCAACCACAAAATATTGATGATATATTACCACCTTCTTCTCCAATAGCCATAGGTTAACCCGCATAGGACTCATTATTTAACATGTCAAAAATGTTTACCTCTTCCTATTTTTTTATTATTTCTTTATCTACATCTAGCACAATATCTTATATACAGCTCTTGTAAGACCTAAACCGTCTAGACGCTATAGCGAAACAAATAACATCTTGTTCATATTTTTCTGAGACTGCTGAAACAAGTTTGACCCAAACTACTTGTTGCCTAGACTACTCAGCCAACATAACATTAAGCATATGCCTGGCTTTTGGTGTTGCCAGACGACCATTCTTAACCTATTTTTGCCCACTCTTTTCCGTATAAATATGTTTCTCCCTTAACAATACACTATTTTATCCAATATCCAATAATGGCAAACCATAAGCAAATTTTGCTGTATCCTTGGGCGACGGCATCTTTCAATTTCAGGTGAGCTATTTGGTCGCTTGCTAACCCTTCTCTATAAACAAGTTTGTTTTCACAGAAAATTACAAAAACCGACTTTAAACGCTTTAAAAGTATACTTTCAAAATATATCTTCTCCTTATTTTGGTTTTAAAAACAAACTACTAATCCAATTTTTATAAAGGTTTGTAGGACCATTATGGAAGTGGAAAAAAATAATTCGGTTCATAAGTTGCGGAAATATATGCAAATATTACAATTTTTTTATTTAAAAAACAAATTAATGAACTATTTTCATTTAATTTTATGGGACTATTGAAGAATTCTCTAACATATAAAAAAAATTTAATTTGTTCATAAATGAAAGAGATACGCGCAAAAATACATAAAATATTTTTTTTTTTATTATAAATATTCCTGAAAATGTTATGGGACCATTACGGAAGAATACCCTATAAGATGAAATAATAATTTTTAAAATCAGTTCATATATAGCCGAAGTAGGCGCGAACGTACATAAAAAACGAACATTGGAATTGAAAACCTTCATTCCTTTTTTGAAGTAAGTTAAAAAATCATTCTACGCGCAACAATCCCTCTACACTAGACCAAAGTTGACCAAGATTGCTCATTTCGTTGGTCGGACGCCTTTAACATTTAAGATTTTCTTGAACGCAGAATATGGTCGTGAATTTCAAAGGATCGCCCGTAATATGCGTATGTTATGCGCGATGTAATAAGTAATCAATAAAGTCGATAAAAGCCGTTGTAGGTAAGGAATTCCGGGTGAACCTGAGTTCGATTCCCGGTGTCGGTACCGAAGAAATTGTTAGTTTCTAAATAGCAATTTTAAGTGCTACGTGCTCGGCGGTGTAAGAAAAGATTCTAAGGAATCATGCATATCTGAAAAATAATAAAAATATTACTTGGACATGTAAAATATTAATATTATTTATTAAAATATTACTTCCCTAACCTGCACTTGAGTCGCGTGGTGGATTATGCCCTTGTTTAGAGGAGTTTTGCTCAGCAGAGGGAAAATTTAAAAATAGGCTGTTATTTTAGTTTTTAAATCGATAAAAACCTTTGGTATAGGGAGGCATAAATATTAACTAGATGTGTTGCAATGGTTGCAATTCGACCCTTCTATCTAATATATAGCAATTGTCATATGTGTCCATTCATAACAAAGAAAAAATCGCTTGACATATTAGATGTTGATGTGTGAATGCGATGTGTATAAACGGCATTATACACATCGCATTGACAGATCAACATCTAATATATATATATATATATATATATATATATATATTAGATGTTGA
>JAOCPS010000007.1:2632091-2647747 GCA_025505425.1 Graphium colonna | reverse complement strand
CACTGAGTTTATAATCTGAAATAAATATATAAAAAAATACGTCAAATTAATAAATTTTAATGACTTCATGTATTTCTCGTCAGCAAAACAATTTAGAATTGTGCTAAATATCATATATATCCTTCCTAATTTCCTAATTTTTCACCTCACATATTAGTATTATGATAAGACAGTGCCAAAATTAAGTAGAGATAAAATTTTGATTTTGTTATTTTTCTATCAATACTGAAAGTTTCATTCCAATGTGTGTAAAAAACTCATAAATATTGCAATTACATGTCTCTGCACAGAAGTTTGGCATTTATGTTTTCCTAGAGCAACAGCCATTCATAGCAATAAATGTCAATTTTTTAAAAAAAAATTAAGAATTGCCATAAAATTATTTTTTAATTCTTAACCCAAATCTCTTATGATTTAGGTACAAACATATACAGCATATTACAGTGTACTCGAGTAACATTTAATTAATGTTTCTCTTGACTGTACTGAAAAGAGTCTCTTGACTTGGCAAGAGCCTAGTTCTCTAAACTGGATGTAATCAAAGGACAATGCCCATTTTTATATGGCATAGCGGTAATAAGTTGCATCATGTTCAAACATTTCTTGGAGACCAAGCTTATCATATTAGCTTCTACAGAACTTTTTTTCGTAAATAAAAACCCGGGTTTCGGAGATATTTGATAAAATCGAAAAATTGTTTCATTGAAAATAATTTCTATGGCATTTATCTCTATGACAGATGGTGTAAACGTCATTTATGTAATGATAAAATCATACTTTATACTTTAAATTCAATCTCTGTTTAAATTATGGAAATTATTACTGTATAAGAGAGAATTTTTAGTACCACTTTTGGGCATTGTCCTTTAACATATATTACAAATCCTATATAATTTTGATAAACAACAGCAACAAAATAAGGCAGTAAAAAGCACTTAAAAATGTTAAGTAAAAGCAGAAAGAGTACACCAAGCAAATATTGTAACATCATATCCTTCGAAGCGCCCTGGAAGACCTCAAGGCAACATTGACGATTGATTCTTATAGGGCAAGGGCGGTTTTACGACTGTGTGAACAACGCAGATTATGTTTCTTGACCTCGTCAATATTATTTATGTACGGGCGTTTATTTTGTTGTTTGTACTACGTTTGAAACAGCTTTATCGGAGACTCACCTCGTTATGGCCCTGTAGATGAAATTTCAATTTGTATCGACGGCTGTAACAAACTTATTTTTTTAATGATTAGGTATTTATAGGTTTACATATATATAAGTATAACATTGTATGATAATGTTATAAATAAAATCTTGCAATATTTTATTAGTAATTTTAATGATATTGTAAATGTAAATGTTTGTGTGTTTCGAAGTTGGGTATTTGTTACTTCATCATGCAGAAAAAGATGAATGAATGTGGAATAAATTTGACACAGAGATATTTTTTTTATTGAAAGGAAGAAAAACGAGCAAACTGTTCGCCTGATGGTAAGCGACCCTGTCGCCCATAGATACACGCAACATCCGGAGAGTCACGAGTGCGTCGTCAAGCTGGAAAATTGGATGGAACAGGTTTATTAGTAAGATTGGTTGGGCTTAAGGATTTGGAGGGTATAGGGGTGGGAAAATAGAAGGATAGACATGGCCATCCGGCATCCGAAAAGTTCACTTTACCGCCTTAAATTCAGTTTATTATCTGTATTAATATACAGGATGGAATTTGGACAAACCCCCAAAAAAAATACGCTGAAGATACCGCAGAGAGTAGCCAGTAGTGCACAAATATTGTGTTAAATATAAACTTATTGTCAAAACTTTATTTGATAGGTTATTAAACGCAGAAAAAGATTGCAAATAGAAAAATCCATTAAATTCGATCAAAATTACAGCCGTGTGTATGTTTCTGAATGCTTTAGATAAGGCCGTACGTAATTAAATGGAGTTTAAACCGTTCGAACCAGTGAATCAGGGAGGCATGATCCTACCAGTGCAATTGTGGCTCGGAGGTCGTGTGAACGGGTACGGTACGAACAATGCCTGCGAGACATCTCAGACAAGGCAACTCGTAACCTTTGGCTAATGCACTGTCTATCCACCTATCTACGCCGATAGTCAAAACTTGTAATTAGTCTATGATTGAGCAGTGCATGCTCCCACGATGCCATTCTCGGAACCCACCGAACGCTATGGCTAAAAGGTTTTGGATGCGATAATTATATAGGGGTATGAGTGATAGGTCGTCACTTTTTTCACTTTAGGGTGAATTGTTCAGCGAGATTAATATCGGGCGGAGTAGGTTAGCTCCTTTTGCATCGATCTCGCGATTGTTTACTCTGGTTTCAAATAACTTTATTAACGGAATAGGTTTCGCACGTGGGTGGGTTCGCTCGCGTAATTTCTTTTAAACGGCTAAATGGACAAAGTTGAATCAGGTCAATGTATGATTAGATTAACATAAAAATAACTCTAGGACAGTTTCTACCAGATACCACAACTCTCTTTTTCTTTTGCATTGTTGCGTAGGCTTTTGGTGAAGTAATTTTTATATCACTTTTCTGCTATCGGTCGTGTTTTTATTAATACGTAAAGTATGATATTTTTTAAATATTTTTTTTATAATTAACTTCAGCTTTGAACCACATTTTGTTATAGTTTGATATACTAACATCGTTGGATAGGTTATTGAAAAAAAAACTGCCGGGCAACTTTAAAACTCGATAACCTTTAGTACTGAGACAACTAAAGTGTATAATATGATTCTTTATATTTATTATTATCACAGTGATGTATGTATCTTCAATAGAAAATACAATACAGTTTTATTAAATTCAAACCTAGACTATTCTTTGGCTAATTTAATTGACGTACCATCATCACTATAGGCGCAAGTAAAGTATTCAATTGCCATAATTACGGTATAAGGCGTTAACATAGCGTAAGCCAAAACATTTTGACGTCACAAAACGTTATAAAAATCAACACACATGTAAACTTAAAAATGTTAAGTAAAAGCAGAAAGAGTACACCAAGCAAATATTGTAACATCATATCCTTCGAAGCGCCCTGGAAGACCTCTAGGCAACATTGTTAAGATACGGTAAATATAGGTAAATTGATTTTGTATCGAAAATAAAAATAATTTACCGTAAAAAAAATATATTACCGTCTGTTTCGACATAGAAAAAAAAGTCACTGTAAAGTTAACTTTAAACCAATAACTAAGACTCTTGGCATAACTAATTGCTAAATTAATTTTATTTATTTCAAAACATTAATTCATAATACTAATATATTCCTACAGCTATTCTTTTCTCCTTATCATAATGACTAGAGCAACATACGGAAGATACTTTGTGCGTCAATAATATAAAGAACATATTCACTAGTCGATTTTAGATTATGGCCTTACTTATAATCACATTATTATGGCACTTTTTTAACACCAAGTGAAACATTTTAAATTAGCAAGTATCCCCGCAGTTGAAGATGGTCGATCATTTTAAATTAAAAGGAGCACTCATTAGGGCCTTCCATTTGCGGGGCTTCTGTTACACCTTTTTGTGGCGTATGCGCTCGATTACTTGGCGATAATGTATCTATGTTACGCATCTCTAGACAGAACTTTGAATACAGGGTGATATATATTCGATGACGTTAAATGAAATGTCTTTATTTAATTTATAAGTGATTGCACTTACTTATAGACTGTCAAAAATACTACCACCGGTTTGGAAACTAAAGCCACAGACCGGAGAAGAACTAGCGTTAGAATCTCAGTGGATGTATAGAGACTTATATTAAAAAAACATTATCGATTGAATCTTTGCAAGAAGAAAAGAGATAAATTCATTTGAAAAATTACGCACAGTATGATAGTATTAAACACCCACCTTTAAATCTAATCAAATAAATTAACATTTTTATAATATTTGTATTGCAGGGTAAGATTTTAAAAAGTTTTTTTTGAAGCAAATGCACCAAATAACCTAACCGAATGAAAAAGGATAAAACCATAAATACATAAAAAATACTTATCTTAATATCTTATCACATTATGAAATCACTATTAGACATATAGACATTGTGTAAACTTTTTTCATTTAGAAGCATCCTGTATGTGTTTAAAATACGATGAACCGGGCACGTCAGAAAGACGTAGTGGCAGCGTCAATCAAACGCTCGACGCACAAAAGGGCAAAGAAAAAAACAAACCTATCGCCAATTACCTCAGTTTTAACCTTAATGGGTTTTACTTGTTTAACTATTGGGAAAGGTTTAGCGAAGGCTATTCTCTCGGATTTGTTTTTAAACGGCGCTCGATTGAAACGGATCACTTTTAATGCTTCTCAGTTTTACTTACAATTTAATGCTTGTATTTTATTATTAAACAACATGTATCTATGCACGTTTATTAAGACCGCTATGTATACACACAACACGTACAGCACAAAACGTAGTACCAAATAGCAAACAACGAATGCGATAACACTGCAACGTTTGTAAAACACACAATTAAATGACATAAATAAATCAATTCATATATATTACATATTGTCACGTATAATTAAAAACATGTATTTCTAACTTAATTGGATAAATAAAACATAAATTTTCTAAAATATATGTAATTTTCTGAATAAATATCATCATGATGGCACTTCTATTTTACCTCAATATTGACCCAAATTCAAATACCTGAGGATTAGTATGGTATTGGATCACATAAAATCGAAATAAAGAAATTTGAACACATACAGAACTCGCAAATAGTAGTAAAGTGAATACCAGAGCAGTAGATGTGGCAACACTATATAGGTATAGAAGTCACAATATGTAAGTTCAAAAATTAAGGATTAATTTGTAGTTGTATTAATGTCATAAAAACAGAACGAAAATATCCACGAAAAAACTTAGTGAAAATAACAAATCAAAGGAAATAAAATATTTGTCATTTTGGAAGACAATGTAATTTAGATATAATCGATTGTATAACCGGTTTTCCCTCGATTAATCGATCGTTTTAATTCGACTTTTTTTTGAAAATTAAAAATGTTTTATTTTTGATTTAAAATATTCGAATCGAAATTTTTAATTTTCGTAATATTATTTCAACGATATCGTAAAATTCTAAAACTTAGACGATAATGGCAATTTTATATCGATCCGTTCCAAATTATTCGATACTATTTACAATATAAGCTATTTTTAAATTAACAGTGTACAGGCATATATTTATATCAATATACGCCTGTACACTTTAAATTTAACAGTTATTTAATTAACTTCGCTTTTATCACGAACTCAACTATATTTGAGTATTTTTACCGATATTGATTTATTCTTCTCTATTTTGTGTACAACCGTACACAAAATGGCCCAAAATAAATCATCTCCATTGTTTAAGAAGAGACTACGCAACATGTAGACAGAAAAATATTGTTATAGTTTTAATGTCTTTTTTTAAAACAAATAATATAAATTTTATTGCAGATGCATTTTATAGATCAATATTCATAAGTTAAAATTTTAAAAAATAAAATTTATTTCGTCACTAATCCTTTGACTATTGACTTTTTAAATTTTTTATTGGCATTGTTTCGATCTTTTTTTGTTTTAACTGTTGTTATAATTTTAAATAACTTTAAAACGTATGTAAACAGAGGACCTTTTTGCTAACATCCTAACATACTAACTTACGTTTGCTAAAAAGGTTTGCATAACCTGTATTTTGTAATGGGCAAAATATAGAGATTTAAATTATTGTACAAACAACATCTTATCTTATCTGTGTTTTGCAAATTAAATTGTTATAATCCTGATTTACTTACCTTCTCCTTTCTTACCTTAAGGTCTAGTTAAGCATGAATATTGCACGATCACCTATGGCCGCAGTTTTCCTTTGTCTCGTACTCTCCGGTCTTACACTTTTTGCAGTATTAACTCACAAATACAATATTTAAACAAAATTAAAATTTCAACACAAGCACAACTTTTTATAAACACAAGAAATTCAAACACATCAAAATATTTCCCGCTTTAAAAGGACGCGATAATTGCTTTTTGAAAAAAGAACATTACGCAATTTGTTTTTATTAGAATCGAGTATTTGTGGCCAATACGCACAACAAAATAGCAACAAGACACATAAAACTATTGCAAATTTTAACTTATAGGTACTAAATTTCTTTTGATGTATAATATGTTATAGTGTTGTATCCTTAATCTAAGCATTTATATTTTTTAAAATAAATGTGTGTGAATGAATTTCAGGATTTTATTATTTGAATTTTTTAAATTACTTTTATTCTTTAATTCAATTTAAAAATTCAAATAATATATTGAATGTTTTAAATTGTCCTATTTTCAGGCACCAATTAAAGAAAATATTAATAACAAGAGAAAAAGGCTGGAAAAGTAAACTCAAAAGGCGGAAAAGGCTAAATTATAGGAAGAAAAATTACAACCAGGTAGAGCATACAAGCATTTGTAATTTCTTAACAGTGGAGTTCTTAGGCAACAATAAGTTAATTTCCAATTTTAAGACTCCATAGAAATTGCCAATATACTGCCACTGTAATAGATAACTACAATATAATGGGGTAACCTTCAATTAAAACCAAAAAAAAATGGTAAATAGAATCTTCAATCAGTAACAGGGGCATACAGTTTTTTCCTTGCTGATGTAATAATTTTAAATAAAGACTGTTGTTATTCTTAAATATAACCCATTTATGGCAGGCAAAGGTAAGCCACCATACAGCCTAGTCTGTCAATATCTTTTTTAATGGATCAATATTTCTTTTGGCAAATCATAAATCTCATGATAAAGAGTTGACAAAATTGCCAATGTACTGGCATAACATTAAGATTTATTTTTCCTGCTAGGACTATATTTGCAATTTGATGTCCAACAAATTAAAATAAAAAAGAAACTACACATTGTTATATAGTTGTAGCATAAAAACAAGTTTTATAAAGCTCAGATGATATGTTTTGTAAGAGTTGTTTTAATTAAAGTTTACAGATCATTCCTTTTGTTAATTGTTGGAACGAAGTTCCTTATGGCACGTTCCGGAGGGGCACCGAAGCCGGCAAAAAACCTCCTTAACGCAAGATTCAGCGTATTTATAGTCTATATATGTATGTATATGATAGCTATATAGTATCTATATGTGTATGATGGCTATATGTGTATAATAGCTATATAGTATCTAATGTATAGTCTACGGGGGATGACAGTTTATTTAATTATATATTTACATATTTATTTAATAATTTATTATTTATTAATTAATGTATTACTTATTTATATTTTTTATTCGTAAATATTCATGTTTATTTATTTATTATTTCAGTTTGATATTTTATCTTATTAATGTAAATAACTCTTTCTTTGCATATTATTATTACATATTTTTTTATAAATCATTGTTAACAAAAGACAAGAGTTAAGATAATTTTGTAAAGTAGTTTTTTTAGTACTATCGCGAAAAAATTATAATCAAAAATGTACACACAAACAATTATTTTCTTATACCTCTCAAATACAAGTTGAAAATAATATTTTTATATATTATAATCAACTATTATTGGTAAAAAAATTCCTAGTTCATGTTCGACTTTTAAGTTGGCAAAATTACATCAACCACAGAGAAGTCTAATATTTTGTTCTTACATGCAATTGACGATCAAGCTTTTTGTAGCATGTTCTTTAAATTTTTGTCGGGCATCCGGGTTGATTTGTGTTATTGCTTAGTTCCTTGATCTTATTTTCAAGATTTTGAATATTGTCGTTACATTGATCTAAATTTACAAAGTTATGGTGCAAGCGTGATTGTATTTTTAACTGTCTGATTATATAATGTCTAGAAAATGAACAATAATTATTTATATATATTTAAATATAAGCAAATTATTTGGAACATTATTAATATTTCTTAACCATTCCAACTAAGCCTTAGGTTTGTACTAGACACATAATATTATTACTCTACTGTAATTATTTTTTTTTTGGAAAAATAATGTTAATGAACTAAGCTTTAACCCTAAAATAGTTTAAACCACCTTAAAATTACGGCGAAAAATAATCTATGTTATACAATCTTGAGGTGGTAGAGCATAACAACTTTTCACAGCTTTTGCTGCACTTCTACGGCCGTGCTCGCCCGGGGAAGCCGCCCTTTATAAAGTCGGCATAAAATAAAGTATGCATGACTTTTGGGGATGTCGGGTGGCCATGTCTATCCTTTTCTTTTCCTATTCCTATCCCCTCCAAATCCTTAATCCCGACCCCATCCTATCCAATATATCAAATTGACAACGTACTCGCAACACTACGGATGTTGCGTTTGTCTATGGGCAACGGGATCGCTTACCACTAGGTGAACCGTTTGCTCTATTGTCTTCCTTTCCATTAACAAAAAAACTATCACATATTTATTAAGCAAAATGTTTTCACTGTGACTTTTTACTTTTAGGCAATAAATTGCATAATTCTTTTAATAAATGAGAGCTATTTAGCTTATCTAATTCTCCTACCGTAAAATAATTAAATAACAGCTCGTCGTTAGCACCATAGCGCTTTGGACCCTCTGAAACTAGTTAATTATACGATCACGTAGTCGATAATGACGATTGACCTTATAAAATCATCAATAACACCGACCCCTACGAAAGGGGCCGATGCCGGGTGTAAAAAAAGAAATGAAGATTTTCTCTAATAAAGTATAATTAAACGGCAAATTTTATCGGAAACCCCTTCGAGCGTCGCCATTTTTGATTTTAATTAATCAAATGATCATCTATACTTGGATGGGGGTGCATCGGCGTCATTGTGTGATTTGTTCCACCTGTGTTAGAGGGTGAAGTCGGGTGCGTTTTATGGGGTTTTACGACCGTACTCAATATGATGTGAGTTGTAATTGTTTCTCTGTTTTCTATATACCAATTCGTGGACCATCGGTTCCCTTTCATCGTCGTGTTTTAATTGAAAATTACTAACTGTAGATAGATTAATTTGCTTTACCGACTTAAAGAAACAGTTGAGATTATCTTTGAGAAATAAGGTTAAGGCTTACGGTTTAATGCACGTACGCTTTCGGTTGTAATAATTATGGAAATACACATTTAATATATCTTTATTCGTTAAGTTTAATTGATTACATATAATTAGTTTTAAGTTATTTATATTATATCACAATTCAGACACCTATTGTATTTATTACGATTATATAAATTTAACCAAATTGAAAATTCTTTGTTAATAATTTGTTTTCTATATATTTTTTTATTTATAGTACCTTATCATGTACAGGGCGCGATTAAGCTTTTGTGAACATAAGTTTTAAAATAAATTTAGTATAATATCAAATATTTTAAAGACTAACAAATAAATAAATGGCAAACAACACCGAACGGAATGTTGTCAACCTGTGTCTTTATTATCACTATAGAATTTGTTTAACGATTTTTAAACAAAAAATTAAAAATCATATCTACATATATTTGCATAGAGAGTCATTATGATATAACTATTGTCCAATGATTGCAGAAATTGCAGCATTTAGAATTGTTAATACAATATTGTTTTACTATTAATTATATTTGAGGTGTGAAATTATTGTGTTGTTGTATATGTTTATTCTATATTACACAATGGCTCATAGTTATTATTGTATTGGATAGTTATAAAGCAAATACATTTTATTTTACATGTAGCAACAATGTGTGGAAATAAAAAAAGTTTCTCCATTCAAATAAGCTGTGTAAAGTAGACGTAAAGCAAAAACTGCAATTAATATCAACACAGAACAAGTTATGTGTACACGTTGCCCCATTTGTGGGACACGGTTGGTAACTCCTAACACATAATTAAAATTTTTGTCTGTCCGTCAAAACGTCTTTCAGTGGCGTTTAAAACCCCCGACGAATAGAACCTATAATTACATTTGGATGCCAACTGAGTATATCGAAAACGGTTATTAAGTGTTAGGGACGATTGTTTTTGTTTTGTGTTCAAAAATGCGGTAGTTGTTATTTTGTAAGGTTGAAAATATAAGGTTGAAAAGGGTGTGACCATGTGGAATCTTTGAAATGACTGCGTATTGCATGATAATCCATAACTTTAACACTTGGTTTTTTATTATAAATTTATAGAGTTGTTTGATTGAACGCGCTAATCTCAAAAACCACTTGTTCGGATTGAAATTTTTTTTAGTGTTTGATGACCAATAGGAGCGAAGCATCAATGAAAAATATAACAAAAATGGAGAAAATTTACGCTGTTAAGACAACAGGGACTAGCTAGATGTTTATACTTAGAAGCCCATCGTCCTGGAACTGATAAGGTTTTTTTTAGCAAAAAGCTAGAAAATAATCAGATTGTTCCTCTTAAGTTAAGTTAATAAGCCTTACAACATTTGTAGAATTTTGGATGTTAGATAGATAATGTAACTGTGTTGCAGTACTTGAGAATATATAAAATTAATAAAAACATTGAATTTAATGTTATTACAACGATATTATGAAAGATGAAACTATCATAATGTTATTATAAAAGCATAGTGGTACAAGTATATTGGTAGTAGACTTATATAAGATACGATCATTCTATATTTTTATTTATAAATCATTACATAGTAGCAACACTTTTATAAAAATATAATGAAACGAAAATGGAATTTGAACAAGTATCATTTAATTACCTTCATAATTTATCAGAAATAATAAATATCCTACAAAATTAGATATTAAAGAACAATGACCAAAAGCGACCAAAAAGTTTCATGCATCAAGAGACAAATTATATAGTAATTACATCCGCTTCATGGATTTAATTTTTTAAGCGGGAATTTAATTAAAAGTATAAAAGTATGAATTTTGTTTTACTATAATGACGTTTGCACAATCTGTCATAGAGATGTAGAATGGAATAGAAACTGTTTTTGATGTATCGATTTTAAGATTCTATAAAATATCACGAAAACCGAGTTTTATTTACGTTAAAAACTTCTGTAGAAGTTAATATAATAACTCTAATCTTCAAAAAAATATTTGAACTTGATGCAACTTGGTATGGTATTCCCAATAAAAATTGCATTGTCCTTTATTGATATCTTTTTTATCTACATTTATTTTTATCAAATTACTTATATTTTTTTTTAAAGAAATGTTTGTCATCAAAATACATTCAAAATACGGCAACACTAATGGTGAATCTATGATTAGTTGATGATTCACCTAACGAAAGAACTTACAAAAGAATGTCTCGGAAAACGTGATTCCATCTAATAGCCAGTATCTGTCTAATGCCCACTTTGTCTCCCGAAACAAATGGTGCTACAATACAAAGGAGCCATCGACTGCAATTCATAACTTACGTAAGTGAAATTACACGTGTATCGATGACCTTACACGCGAAAACATTAACGTAAGAGTTGGAGAATGAGGGGAGACAAAAAATCCAACAAATCTGTCCCTTAGTGGTTTCCATTAATTTCACAAACGCCGTGGTGGTCGTTCAGATAAGGTTGTTTTGACGTGTCGTATTTATGTAGTGTGGGGACACGGTCTTATCTAAATTACCGCATTGGAAGCCCCGGACATATCTATTTAAGATCCCGAGTCAATTAAGATGGCCGTCTGCCCGGACGGATGACTTTATTCCATGACATTTGTTGTGTAAATACCTCTTTGTTCGCCACGCGCATGGCGTCGTTATTGCCTTGAGGTCGCGACCCCTTTTTATATGACAACGTGACGCCATGGACAATATTTCGGATAAAGGTTTTGTAGATACGATACATCGTTATTAATACGTAGGCGACAGAGGTGATGTTTTGATGATGATCATGAATTAGCCATAGATCAGCTATCTAGTACCTGACCGTTAAGACATCGATTGTAGGTATTGTTATGCAAGTGCTAATATTATAAATAGAAAATTTGGATGTATTGCATTTTATTTTAGCAAAAACGTTATTTTACATTTACCACAATATCTTAGCATTGTTACCATGGCACTACCATACCATCTTACAGCAGGTATTTAATAGACGTACCAACCTAAACATTCAAAGAGATATTCAAAAGAAAAAATCCGAAAGAAACAACAAACATTTATTGCCAAACTTCCTCTAAGACATTAAACAGGAAAAGGGATGGAAACTTATACAGAATTGTGAATATAAAAGTTGAAAAATATAGAGAAAAATGGATAAGTATTATCGTCCGCCAATCTCATATACCAAATATCAGCAATATGTGTATCTAAAATATAGAGACGGGAGTATACGAGCAATCGGCTTGTCTAATGGTAAATGTAACTGCTCCTTTGACGACTGCTTCTATAAAATAACTTCGTTATAACACAGTTAATGGACAAATAGGCTTAGTAAGATTAATTCTTATGGTTTGCCAACAATGGCAGATCATTGAAGATATCAACGTTCATTTGCCACAAAACTAGCAAAGCTCGTGATTCTGAAGCTAAGTCTCTTTATTTCTTCGTTTATTTATGACACTTCGTTGTTATTAAAGGCACCGGAAAGCACACAGCATATATTACATTAAAATAAATTTCTCTTTTACTCATGGATAAAAAAAAAACTCTTCTAAATAAATGTTAATTATTACAGGTCAGTTTATAGATTCATATATTGCAGCAATGTACCTGAGTCGTGGAAAGTAGAAAAAATATTAATCTATTATTCCCTAAGTATGTGTTGAGGCGACAAAGTCGAACTAAGTCCCATAGACAAAAGCTAGAATCATCATGCAGAGCTTCACCGTTATAACTGCATTTACGTTAATATATCCATTCGACCGAACAAGTACAAACCAATTATAAAGCTGGAAAATGAAGAAGGTAGGAAAAAAGCGTAGCTATAGGTATTTTTTTTACAAGCCAATGTCAAATAAAGTATATCTGGCTTGTAAAGTAACCTGTGGTTCCCCTTTTTTTCAATATCCTCTTCATTTCTTTTTTTTCTGAGGTGGTAGAGCAACATTTTCTATTCAGCTCTAGCTGCACTTCTACAGCCGTGCCCGCCCAGGGAACTACCACCGCCCTTCACAAAAGCTAGCATAAATTAAAGTCGACAAGATCAATTAACATCAGATGAACCGTCTGCACTTTTATCATCCTTTCCATTAAAAAAATCTCTTTACAATTCTAAGTACAGTTTCTAAGATACGTTAAGTTCACCCACGTTGCAAATTGTGCTCTATTGCCTCTCTCTAGAGGAGGCCATTGTCCAGCAGCGGGACAATTTGAAAAATAGACTGTCACTTTTAATCCTTAGTGTCATCCAATTTCCTCTTCTTAATCCACTACTACTAAAACTGATCTAGATGTTTGGTGCATTCATAGACGCAATTATAACTTAACTATAAAACACATACTTGATTAACAACTGTTGTCAAATAAAACATGTCATTATCTGCATGCGCGCCAACAGTCGCAAATAATTGTTAGTAGGACAAAATATTTGGTTATACTAATTACTTTTTTTGCTATAGCTAGTGGGTTCTTATGAACCGCTCGCTCTTCCGTACAAAAAAAGCAAACTCGACCCATGTAATCGCGCAAGCGTGTAGAGCAGTCTTGGGGTAAAAAAGGACACCCAATATCGGTCCGGACAAATTAATTTCGTTAATCGAAGGCAGCGCGGGCGCAATGCATCACCGCGACAGCTGCGCAAAGATAACGGCGTTGATATACGACTCCCTAAATGTGGCCGATGCGTGGAAATACCTGGCCTGCGTCAAGATGGCGAATCGAACGTAGGATTGCTTTTTTTGGTGATGGACATTTGCCCGAAAACTCCGTTAGAAAGCAAAATTTTCACGCAGACAAAATTATTTTTCATCAAAAATTACTTACGCTATGTTTTCAAAGGAAGTAAACATTTTATTGAACGCGGAGTACCCATTTTAAAATTATTTGATGAACGCAAGCACTCCTCGCGGAATGGTACCAAGAAACCTTTCTATGTTGCAAGTTGCACCTCATTTGTTTTTGAGGTCAGTTAAAAAGCTATGAGTACTATATTATAGTTGTCTTCTGTGAGTTCATGATATATCCGTCTCTATCTATAGTCGTATAAAGAAAAATCCTTTATGGGTCTCCCGCTGCAGTGGCAGCAGGAATATGCGGGGTTCCTCAATCAGAATGAGGTTACCCACTAAAAAACCCACGTTGCGTCTCCGCTGTCCCTGCACCGTGGACACAGGAACACGGGAACACGGTAAGCAATCTTTCGAGAACCCCGGTGCGACTATGAACTTTATGGCCCTCTTTCCATAACGCGTTGGGACACCCAGGTTTGGCAACATTATGCTGTGCCGATGCAAAGCACACAGCATCCTTCTTAACCCCCTAGAGGTGCCAGCAACTCTTACATCTGCCACCTCAGTGCTCGCTATCATGGAGGAAGGTTGCGCGCGTAGGCCAGCCTTCTGCTCCCTAGTCTCCGCCTAAGAACTTCTAGGGTGGCAGTTGCCTTCCTTATTGTCTCCACCGCTTCCTTCCTGGTGCTCACATCCTCGCAAAAGGCAAGGACGTCACTCTATGACCTCTCATTGTCCACTATCGCACGGATTACGGCTTGTAACGAGAGATCGTGCACCACAACAGCCTTCAGTTCTCGGCGTTGCTGTTCCCAGACTGAGCATTTCTCCAGTGTATGTTGGGCCGTCTCCTCGGCACATACGTCGCAGTGGTGGCACTCCGCTGTGGGTTCTCTCCCCGCTACGCGATGCATGTACCTCCCGAAACAGCCAAGTAATGAGATCTGTATCCGCATTCAAATCCTAACTTTTATTATAAATATAAATAAAATCAACCGTTTATTAGAAAATGGGCATACGTTTTCAGGGGTACCACCAATCCTGATTTCAAGAAAAACTTTTAGGCGGCCGTTTTCCGGAATAACCTGAATACACGACAAGAATGCAAATGAACTACAGCAAGATGCATGGAATACGGAAAACATTGACTCGCGATATCCAAAAATAAAATATAGTAATTATTAATAAATTTAACAAAATGATCGCATTCATATCGTTAGCTCTGACTATTCACTCTATTTATTTTCGTTATTTTTTAATAAGGTAAATCATCATTAACGCAAGCATGCAAGCCGTATGTAAAAAAAAATAATAAGTTTGTGTACAGTCTTAAGCAAATAAGGAACGTAACAAACATTAGTACGGCTATCATGTGTTACCATGCGTACGTAGAATCTCTATTAAGGTATGGACTTATATTGTGGAGTAACGGTACTGACTGTAACAAAGCATTTGTTGCACAAAAAAAGTATCCGTGCAAACTCTCGCCTCGTGAGTCCTCGTGAGTCCTGTATCCACATTTTTAAAAAGTCACATACTACGGCTACCATCACTGTATGTTTACGAAATTGGTGTTTTTGTGCTACAAAATAGGAACCTATTTAAAAGAGCTGGTGAAATTTGTCCTAGAAACCGAAGAAACCCAAACAAGCTTGTCCTTGACCACATACCATGGCTTAAAAAATATAATAAAAGCTGTATATCAATGTGCGTCCAAATATTTAATAAAATACCTAATTAATAGAATCAGGCGTTACTTTGCGGAAATCCATTGTATACAATTCTATAAGACTGTTTAATTAGCAATATT
>JAOCPS010000007.1:2613008-2631991 GCA_025505425.1 Graphium colonna | reverse complement strand
GCGAACGCTGTTCGTAGAGGCAACATCCTGAGGATGCTCCGGTGTCGGGGCGAAACGTTATTAGACATTTTAATTTCATTAGGTATAAAATACCTAATGAAATTAAAATGTCTAATAACATCTTACTTAAAAAGAAATTGGCAGAACGGCTACATAAAAATTGTATTTATAATATAAATGATTAATATGGCAGATGCGAAAAATTGCTTCGATTTTGTCATGTGCTAATAATGAATGCTATTATAATGAACAATTAATATTTTTATATTACTTATAATGAGTTTTGTATTATCTTTGACAATTTTATATAGCAATGAAATTATTTTATTTTGTTTTTTTTTAATTTGTCATTTAAAATAACTGTAAATAAGTATCTTATTTGTTGAATTATTTGCATGCCAAATAGGCGAAATATGTTAGAACTAAAAAAATGTATAAACCATACCCTTCGATGTATAAACCATATTTCCGCAAATAAAGATAATTTGAATTTGCAAAATACTAGCTAACGCATACCAACTCATATTTATGGACATTTGCATCAAAAGTGGTTTGTTTTTATTTCTATCACGTATAAGATTCATAGATAAACATATGGATGGAATCTATAAAGGTAATATTTCTTTTTCCCTGAAATTGAAGCTAGACTATTTGTGTTTTGGTTATTAGCACTAGTCATGAGTCAACAGGAGATACTGCCCACACATTTACAATGTTATTATCGTGACATTATTCATTGAATTGGGACTTAAACAAATCGTTTACAAGTTTTCGCTATTCGCCGCCGCCATATTTGGCGATCGAGCCGTTAGGAGGTACGTAAACGTCCACTGACAAATTGTAGATTTTAAAACGATAAAGACGTAAATCAAATGAGCGTTGACCAATTAAATAGGAACAATATGAGTATTATTAATGAAATATATTTTAACGCTTAAATATATATTTCTAAGACTTACGCGAATAGTAGATATTTATAATTAAACAACTTTATGGATTTTATCGCGGTTGAATTTTATAATTTATCATCCAATGTTTCCATCTCTTAACATCGATCAAATGTTTGTCTTATTTTTATGTTTACATTAGGAAAAACTATTTTCTATCAATTGTTCAAAGTAGGTAAAATGGCAATAGTAATTAGGTAGTCGTATGATATAGTAAAGAGTACTTCATTCTTTAAACGTGTGCTGAACATTTGATTCAGTACTATTATGAATTCAAATAGATCTATAATTCCTTAGGTTCTAATTTTTTTTACAAAATTCACGGAACCATTCTTGATTTAGGTCTTCCTTAGTATATTATATTATTATCGAAATTCGTGCATATGCAATAACTAAGATTTTGCAATACGTACACATACGTAGGTTAATAAAGCAATACAAAGGAAAATATAGCTTACAATACTGTCGTATTGAAAATTAGTAACCAAAAATTAATATGCTTGAGTCCTTGAAGGCTTTTTTTTAAGGTTACTAGAAGTTTTTATAAAATTCTGTAATGTTCACAAAAATAAAAACAATGCCCTTCCCTAAAACAAACCATATAATATGATATATTTACGAGCATATAGCAAAACAATTCTATGTTATATTGGTACAACTACATGTTTGAAATTGTTGCAATACGAAGCATCAAAATTCAAATTAGGAACGAACGATAAAAAAGTTTCGAAAAAATAACACGCAATACAGCTTTTAGTGGATTTATTCGTATCGTACAAAATAAACGTTGCGCGGTGAATGAGGCCTTATTATTTAAATTTGTCTCGAGGCATTATACTCCGAAGGCTGTAATCATCCCGCCCGCTATCTAACTCGATGACGGATCGCTTATTGTCCGCGGGCTACCGGTCTTACGCGTCACCCATTATCAAAACGCAACAACTGTAACGAGAAACCAGGACAAATAAAACCTTATTCCCTAATACAACGGAGCAAATTAGGACAGCAAAGTTTTTGTCGCTTGAGACGTTGGTAATGCCATCGAGCTTCTGGTATTACACGTCTCTCGTTTTTGAAACGTAACAAGCGTATTCGGTAGTCATGCGAAGTAAAATCTTATTGTTAGTTAAAGTGGAATAAATTTTAATAGCAATGATACAGTCGTTTGTGATATATTAACGGAAACTTAAACCGAGCTACTGGAATTACGTGGGAACAAACTATAGAAATACTCAAAGCATGAAACATTGTAACACTTAGGACTCTCGAATTACGGTTTATATTTATATAATGACAGTTTAAGTTTATTTGAGACTCTGTAGAATTGCATTGAAATAACATATTGAAAATTACAAATTGAAAAAAAGGTAAATTGGTTGAAAACGGTCTATAAATTCTCGAAAAAAATCTTTCTCAAGCAATAACTGCTCTAAGGCCAGAGTAACTGCATATATATGAATAATATGTATTAAATTAACTATTTAAAAAGTAATCAAGTTTTCAAATAGTTAGATACCTACCTAATAAATGCCTAATTAAAATATAATGGGATGTTTTACGACTGTATGTAAGTATATTTCTTTCGCACGCTCTGTAATCTAAACTACCTGATAAATTTTAGCTTAAGCGATGTCCATAGATTTGTTTTAATTGTGGGAATCGCCTTACATCAGGTATTTTTATTATTACATCCATCTCTATCATTGGCAAGAGTGTCCCATACTTGTTTCGCTAGACGCAGTCCTTAAAACGCAGCATCCCCCCTCCTCCCACACGTTCCTTTAGCATTCGCCACTGTGCCAAGCAAGACACCTCTAGGTGTGGTCGGGCTAGATGCCTACCAGATGGACCCCGGTCTACATGCCCCAGTCACTGCAAACGTCTGGTATTAGAAAACTATAAATAAGAATATAGGATTAATTGCACGAAATCATGAATTTTAATTGATTTATACGTGTTTATATATGGGAATATTTTACCTAATTAATTTTTAATATATAGATGGTTGGTTAGCAATCTACCACTCTACAATTTCGACGTCATTTTCAGCCACGTATAATACCTTTGCGTTTTACAATACCATTCGCCAGCGGTATTTCCAGACCGATACGACTTAGGGACCTTCAATAAAAGAGCCTACTCCTATCTTAAATACCGGTGACGGTCTCGTAACTTGTAAACCATGGTTGGGAGAGATCACTTACCATCAGGTGAGCCGCTTACACGTTTGCTTCATTACTATAGAAAAAAAATCAATATACAAGTCAGTATGAAATGATAAATTGTATTCCATTTGGATTATTTTCAAAATCAAATATAAGGGTCCCTTAAATTGCGAACACTTATGTACTAGTAGTCACTACACTGTAGTGAGTTAACATACCAATAGCATATTATTTAAACGTATTAAATTAACTATCTTTTAAATGAGATAAATAAAATTTAAATATCTGAGGTACCGAGACTTTATTGAGTCTAAGCAAGTTATGAACCGTATCCATATCCGTGGCACCAAATATCCGTGCCCGATCTGTAGTAGATATACATTAACGAATTGGCACATCACAGCTTATAACATACAAAGCTATCACCATGATCACTACAAAGGGCATATTAAACAATTCACGGATGCATATCGCGTCGATTTAATAATCGACTCGATATCCGAATGCATTTGATTTGCTGCAATATTATAATAATCAGCTGCAACACAATGGTAGGCGTTATAAGGCGTACACGTCCGCATGTCCTGCCACGACCGACGACAATGTTGCCAACTTGGACAACGAAAACAACAATTTGGAGTAAGGTATGATGCATTTCACCCTGGTTTTTGAACTTAGGTATACAGTGTATAAACACAATATTTCCTCATACAAATACTAGATGTTTTGTGTACAAAAATTTTAATTTTTATTAGGAAAATAACACAAGTAAAACAAAATCAAAAGTTTTTGTGCTCTAGGTACTATAGTTAAATTTATGTATCGCTCAAAGAAATTATTTAAGAAAACACAAAACAACTAGCGCCCACCATTAACAGTTCTTAAAATCGATAATTATTTAAATTTCCAGACGAGTCTAAGTCAGTAGAATCAAATAAAATAATTTTATATAGTGAACATAACATATAAAAGGTAAATTGTAAATGAGCCTACCTTTTGTTTTAATGTAATTAAGCCCACTAGTTCGATAACTTTTTGACTTCAAAACAAACTACCGATCCGAGTTTTATAACAAAAATTGTGAGACGATCATGGAAGTATTCCCTATCAGATAAAAATAAATTTTTAAAATCATTTTATAAGTGGCGGATATATGTGTGAGCATTCCTTAATTTTGTTATTTTTAATCAAAACAACAAATTCGCTAGGCATGACGCGAAACTAATTATCGTACAAGTGTTTATACATAACATACATTAAATTAGAAAAGACGTTCTCTAAAAAGATATGCTTGCTCGTTAAACTATTCGTCTTAGGTAACAGACAAGAAAAATCAAAGATTTATATTTTGTCTATTTTGTGCATGTACACATAATAAATTTTAAAGAAGTAAAATTTAACGACAATGAAATAAGTCTTTTTAATTTTAAAAAAACATTTGTATCATGTCATATGCTGTCTAATGTAAATTTTGTAACTGGAATTTTAATAACCGTTAAAAGGTAGAATTACAGCTTTCAACAAAGTATTTCAGTACATCCTATTACGTTTGAAATATCTATACATGAACAGAAATTAAATGAACAACACTATAGATCAAAAGAATGGAATGGTTAAAAGCAGTCCCTTGAAATAGTACACTGAAAATGAAATGGCATTCGACGTTTAATGTGCAAGACTATACATCTAAAGGTCTGTTCTTATGGGACCGTCTGTGACCTTATGTTGTCTGTCGCCACAGCCGCCATGGCTTAGCGAAAGATTGCGCTTCATCTTGTTAGGGATGCTGGTGATAGGAGTGGACAGATTAATTTTATCGATAACTTCATTACAATATTATTTATTTATTTAAAGTTTTTGAGCATTTCTAAATAAAAAAAAAACAATATGATTTTTACTTGTTTAAGTATATTTAAATTATAACTTGTTCTAAATTATGTAATTAAAATTTAGTGTAGGTCCATGTAATAGATAACATAATTTCAGAATGTTTGCCGTTTGAACTTAAATTAAAAATATTATTACTTTTTACAAAAAAGTAATAATATTCTTTTATAAAAATATGTACATCGTAATGGCAAAATTGCATTTTACTTTTAATGTACAGTTTTGTGTTAAAAACAAACCTTTATTATTACTGCATTTCAGGGTTTAAAGGTACTTTTATACATAATACTACATAATGCAATATTTATCTCTTTTTGAAACATTTTTTAAACAGCTCGGAAATGACAAAATCACTAATTAAAAAACATATCACTTGTATTTTGCTTCAATTTTGTCTGTGAAGAACATTAACCTCTATGATAAATTCGTAACGGCACAGTATATGAAATTCATCTCATTTGCAGTACAATACCACAGCATGCTTACAATACAGTATGTTATAGTGAAATGTTTGTATAAATATAAAATTGAGAAAAAGGTTTTATAAATCATTTTTATCGATAAAAAGTCGTGTAATCGATATTTCTAGAATCCAATAACGAAAAACATCACTAGTGGGTCCCCGCCCACGCGAGTCGCGCCGCCCCGCTCGTGACAACATCAACGGACTCTTCGATATCTCTAGAAAGCCGTTGCGATGTTCGCAACCTTTTGGCCTCCATGAATAACTCCCCTATATTTATGGTAAAGCCAAGCAGCTTCTGCTGTTAGAAGTAAGAAAATACTTCGAAGTATCACAGCGTTTGAGGGTGCAGAAATAAATCTTATTAATATTATAATACAACCTGTTCCCGCGGTTTTGAAACATAATATAGTAAGACATTTATCAAGCCGTTTTTGTGTTTTAACTAGATCTAGCTAATAATTTTTATATATAATACAATATGACAAACCATTAGTGAGGCGAAGAGTTCGTTATCTCAGAGGTTGTGACCTAAGGGTTTTATATTGTACATGGACTCGCATTCGTAACGTAATGTACCACCTACTCGCAACCGCGTTATCGTATCTTCTTTTACGATAGCACACCCACGGTCGGGAAAGCGTCGTTTACAGACCGAATGGTGCTGGCTTCATTCAAGTCCCAATTAAGCCGATCCATTGATGCCACAACGGTGCGGGCCGGTCACAATATCGTAATATAATATCAGATCATTAAGTCACTTATACACGGAAACGTGTGGGTGCGAAACCACCGTATCTAAACTATAATTTGAGATCTGTCCGACGGTCCTTTATATGCGTCCCGTGATTTCCGTGACCGCTCGTAATTGCCGTTCCAACCGGTGATTTGTTAGACTAAAAGTTTTTAATTGTTAACACGTGCGTCAAATTTCTATGCACTGTTCGGACGAGCACACAATAGATCAATTTGAGATTCGTACAATTAATTTGTTATTATCTGTATACGAATGTGGCAATAGCTGGCCGTTAGTTGTTTCATTAAAAAACATATGACTCTTCTGTCAACACTTCATCACGCCCACACAAACGATTTAACGTTTAGCTGCACTATATCATTACTAATGACATCGAAAATTAAACAAATAAGCATAAAATGACAGAAACGTCTCAATAAATCAAGGGCATAACGACATAGGCCAATCTTAGAAGATAATTATCGATAATAAATCCCATTTCCGTTCAGTTTTCAACATCTGATGGTTCCCTTTAGGTGTTACGTAACGGATACGTAACGACTCAGGATCCACGAAGAACCGCCCAAGAGAAACGCATTTATTCAATGGAAGTACGCACTATATCCGCATTTGCATCCTTATATTTTGTTTACAGATAGGGTTGAGACTTAATGTATTTCCAAATCGTCAAATTCTATTTGGCCAATATTGTATTTTACTATATTGTAGTACCGTACTGATCCAGCACAAACATTTCGCAAAATATTTTCTTTTTATAAGCCTAATGCAAAAAATTTGTAATAAAATGAAATTTTTGCGTTGCTATATGTTTCTTTCATTTAAAAATATAAATTAAAATGGAAACTATATCTTGTAGATTTATTCTCTATTTAAATATTAAATTGTTTTATCAAACTATACTATTTAATATTTTTTGTCATTATATACATGTACCGCCAATCACTTTTGTTGCATCATCACTTATTTATTAGTCATCATTTAAATTTGAATTGGCTATCGCATAAATATCGTTTTTACCTGTTTTAACACGTGAGTAATTCACACATGTTAAAAGAGTATCAAATGAACAATAAATCTCTTCATTATTAACTAGCTAATGGCCAGGCTGCATATTATTCTTTGGATTCTTTTGTACTTTTTATCATTTCGAAACCTTGGCATTTGTATACGTGTCTTCAATAACTACATAATTGCTCAAGCGAATGATTTAAACAAAGCGATTTTATACTACTCATAATGACATTAAAATAAAAATCGAAAGATGGTAGACGATTTGAATATCGAATAACAACTTATTGGTCTAAAAAAGTGCCAGTATGCAATAAGAAAATAGTTTTTATATTTCTCCTGCAATTTTGAATTTCGATCGATAAATGCTATTGGCAGCCCTCGGGGGAAGACGCGAATCTCTCCGTGGTGAATGGGCCCCACTAAAGACCGCTGAACGCCGCGTCGTGTCCGACAGCGTGTATACCAACACCGGTCGTGTATCAAACGTGTGCGGAGCGGTGTGTCGCGGACGTTATTTATGCGCGACATGTTGAGGCCCGCGGCGTTCCCCGTTCCTGCCCCAATTCATTCTGGACGGTCGCGGGACAAAGCAAAAGGACTGCCCTCTCTGACCTCTCGTCGCTCTGGATACCTTTCTTTATTAAAAATACATCATTGGAGATGTCAATAATGACACACAAATAGAACTAAACATTGTCTATGACGCATGAATTACAACTTGCAAAATAAGATATACAAAGACTATCTGCGATCAAATAACAAATAAATGTACGGCAGTAGACTTCAGAACATTTGTCGAGTTTATATTCAAAGCAAAAACAAATTAAATTTCGCGTAAAAACATCCTTTTCTGCAGAAGACAATTTCGCGCCTTTTCGCGCGCAATGGAAAATGCGACCGCAGATCTTTGTGGTCGTGCAACAATCGAACAAGCACCAATTCCAATTCCTTACGTAACTTTCATATTTGTGTAAAAGGGTAAATTTTTATTCTATGGAGGTGTAAATAGGAGTTCGTATAGAATAGTACAGCCAATTGACGATTAAATTTCACTAGTAGTCTGAATTAGAATTTTTACGAATCATATATTAATTTTCTGTTTTTTAATCTGAAACTGAATGTCTCTTTTAGGAATGAGGAAGCAAATGGTATACTAGTAACTTATCTAATGGAATATTATTTTTACTACAGACTCAAACGATTTTAGATGATGATCAAATATCACCATGAAGATAGCTTAATTCGTAATATTATACATATCTATACTAATGTTATAAAGTAAAAGAGTTTATTTATTGCTACGGGCTCATCCCAGGAATTACTGGGATGCATTTAAAAAAAATCTTATTTATGTTGGAAATCTCATTCATTAAGGTAGGTTTTTAATATATCAGACTACGACTAATAGGAGTAGCAAAGAAAAATTATGTAATAAGATATAGTTTAAAAAACTAAAAAACACGCTTTAATGAGAAATCGAACTAAAAAGTAAAAAGTTATAAGTACTGGCGATCCTAATAAGGATAATGAGATATGCTTATCAAATTATTGTAATGTCATCGGCCTCTGAAAAGTCTGCAAAGTTTGAATAAAATCTGTCCGCGGACAGTGGGTCAAAATAGTATTCAAAGGAGTCGGTTACAAACAAGCAAACAAACATACAGGCGAAGCTAATAAAAGCGTGTTAAAAACGAGAAAAAATTTCGCGAATGAAACCTCTGGGAGCAGCTAGTAGTTTATATATTGAATAATAAAAGATTTTTTCGTTAACCTGTTGGTGAAATGGTGAAATTTGTTAACTGACTTCAAAAAAGGAGGAAGGTTCTCAATTTTAATGTTTCTGTTTTTTTATGTATGTTCGCACGTATCTCCGTCAGCTCCGAACCGATTTTAAAAATTATCTTTTAAAAATGAAAAGATTACCCTGTCAAGGTATTCTTTCGAAATGTTTCTATATTTTTTTAGAAAAATCGGTTTAGTAGTTAGCCTTTTAAATCAAAATAAAAAAAATATTTTATGTATGTTTATTTTATGCACATACCTTTGTTGAACATAAATTATTTTTTTTATCTCATAGGGTATTCTTTCGAAGTGGTCCACTAATTTTTTTAGGAAGTAATGGTTTTGTAGTTTGTTATTATTTTAATAACAAACTACAAAACCACTACCACTACTACAAAAAAAAAATAATTTTGGAATATTTGCATATATCTCCGCCACTCATAAACTGATTCAAAAAAATATTTTTTTAATTTGATAGGAGGGTACACTTCCAAAATAGTTTTACAAAATTGTTCGGATCAATAGTTTGTTTTTACATTCCAAATAACGGAACACTCTTAGGGCGTTTGAAGTAGGTTTTTGTTATTTTCTGTGAAAATAAACTAGTATGATAATGTAACCATATAACGTATAAACTAATCAAAGCAGGGCTCTGCTCAATTTTCCTTTCCAATCATCAAAGGTCAGCTAGTTAATGTTATGTTTTAATCTTGAATGTAATTACCACATGTATACAATCGTAATGTATAAAACTTTAGTAAAAATGTAACAATTTTCAAATGTTGAATTTACAAAGGGCGTTTATTTGTTTTATATTACCACCGTCGACGCTGACATCAACTACAATCAATTTAAATGTATCTATAGTTTTTTTTATAGTTTGATATGCAGTTCATAATTGTTTTTTTTTTCTTTAAAAGACAATTCTATATAACAAACGAAGGAAATGTTCTTAAAGAAAGATATTAAAAGATAACTGTTTCATTGTGGATTAAAATCAAAAAGAGACCTCTTTCCGCTTTAAAAATAATGCTCTCTGCAGGACGTCGGCTTAGGACTGTGGAAGCAGCTGTGTTCATATCCGGAATACGTCTCGATATCTTCAAAAACAGTATTATATAACCAATTTTAAGATGGGAGGATTAACGCAGATACCGTTTTCTTGCTTTTTATTAATAATTATAGTAAAAAGTATTACCGTTCCGTAAGTATGGGACTATTTCGAAATGGTCTTTTGAGAAATTGCCGTGATTGTATAGAATTACCTTAAAATTTTAATAAATTATTTTATTTGTTTTATAAATTAACTCCATTTTAACATAGATATTTACTTTCATTACCTTGCGACTAAAGCATCGACGGACAAAGATGGCATTATATGTGATCACGTTGTTCATACACTAGTCATAATTATAAATCTTTAAACCCTCAATGATAAAATTTTGAAATATATCATTTACTAAATTATACATTTATTTTCGTATTTATATTATATTCATAGTATTATTTATCTTATTATTTTTTTATAACTAGGCGTAAACGTACACCTACCCTAACAAACATACACTAATTTGTATGCAAGGGATTATGAAGGTAAAATTTTGAAACAGCTTATACCACTTATAATATTTGCGATAAATTTTTTGTAGCTCCTATGTATATGAATTTATATATATGTAAAACCTCGTGGTTTACATAGTCTACTACAAACCTGATTTGCAGGCAGTTGATAAAATCATCTCAACGGTTGGAGTTATTAACTTTAATTATGGTAGCGTTAGCAAAAAAAAATCTTTAAAACCAAAACGTATCCATTGAACTAAGTGGTTAATAGGCACGAACAAAATACCGGTGCAAACCATCCACGCTCATTGATGAGTGTTTTGCACGCAACACACACTTTGCACTACGCTTATACTTAATAAATTACATAAATTAATCGACCATAGCAAAATAAATAAAATTCTGTCATATATTAAACTGATATTAAAGCGGAGACAAAACACTTTAATTTTCTAAAATTTCATTAAAGCAGGCTTAGCGCATTTTGTTTTTTCCGTTTATATAAAATTTATAACCTTGTTGAAAACAAGATCTTTTTTGCCCTTTAGAAGTTATTTTCAAAAACAATTATGAAAACACAAAACTCTTTGATATCATGAGTATCATTCACGTGAAATAAAAAAAAAATTAAGTTTAGGAAGTCAAGGCATGAAAATAATTGTCCTCTGAGATCTAAATGATACCAAAAGTAAACTATCATTGCTTATTTCTTGGCTATTTTCAGGGTTATCGGTAACAAAAAGTAGCCTAGGCTCTGGGGTAGTTTGGTTCAATATTGTGATTACCAAAAGAATGTAGAAATCTTTAGCGGTTTAATCGCGAATATACAGAATTGATATTTTCCTAGATGTACTCGTATAATATACGGTAAATATAAATCTAAGAAAAGACGTTAAAATTTTATATATTTTTTTATAAAACTAAAAAAAATTGTTTTCATGAACTGGAGTCATAGTTGAACTGTGCTGTGTGAATTGAAATATTACCATAAACTACTTTTTTTTTTTACAGATTGATCAAATTTGAAAATATAAAGTAGACAAACCAAGATAACATTGAGAACATTGTTCTCCATTTCCTCTGTCGAATTGGACTATCCACCGATCCCCCATTCATACAAACCGTTTCATTCGAACCTTAGCCATAAAACTATTATGTGTAATTAAAAAAGTTTGGTCAAAGGATCAGTTTACAGAATATCGACGCAACCAAATAATCGATTCGAAAAGGTGTCTATAGGAAAAGGATAAAACATCAAAGGGAGCATTCGTCTTAGTAAATATTTCCTTTTACGTATTATCGGTTGTTTATTTTAAATACATGTATCTAGTGTAACAGATTGGAAGGATGTAGGCGTCGTTTATCGATTAAAACAATAAACTGAACAGAATAAATTATTAGTTATTTTTGTTACTTCTAGTTATTTTTTATTTCTGATTTCCGACGCGGCATGTTTTGATAAAAGTCATGTCTTGTTCTAACAAACTATATTTTACCCTTATTTTGTATATAAATCTTAGAATTTTAGTAAGGTTAAAGTTCCATTGAAGCACTGGAATAGTTTCATTGTTGATACTCCCCCTTTGTAAGATGTGTAGCTCCTCTTCAGAGGAAAAAAGGGAGGAATAGAACGAACTACTCAAATTAAATATTTTTAAATTAGTTAATAAAACAATATAAGTGAGCAAGTGTCGCAAATACGAGTCTATCAGTGCGGGCTACCTATTTATGCTTCTTGCTATGGAGACGTTAGGTCCGTGGGGTCCAAGGACTAATAAAGTTTTCAAAGAGCTATTTCATAAAATTAATGCTGCGACTGGCGACAAGAGGGCTGATTCTTTTCCCACCTAAAGGTAAAGTATAATCATTCAGCGAGGAAATGCAGCCAGCGTTCTTGGCACCATGCCGCGGGGAGTAGGATTATTTGGTTATAGTAGTTAGATAAGTTATATTGCTTTGTAAATATTTTTGTTGTAAATAAACTGTATTAAAGAAAAAAAAAAGTAAATTTATCTTACTAAGCATGGTATATAACATCCAAAAATAATCATTGCAAATACAACCTCACGAACAGCTTTCATCCACATCTTTTTATTCGTAACGTGGTTGTAATTCTACTCACAACATATTCACCTATATTTTGCCGATTGTTTCATTAGAAATTGTGGATCGAAGTAGGCCTCATGCTAACATCGCATATGTGTGGACCGCCTTCATTATACGAACACCTACGCCCGCCCACGCCAATGACCGGGGCAGACGCGTGTTGGAGTTATTACCCGGCTGATTAGAACAACTTTATGTCCCAATTATATGTCGTCGCGAGTACGCCGTGTTACAGATGTACCGCCATTACTTTGTAAACATTCGCAAAGATTCGATATGTTAGCGCCATGACACCCTTGAGCTTATGCATGCCTGGTACTTTTGCTCGCCAGTTAACTAATCATCAGTAAGCTATCCATTAAAAATACAATTCAAACAAATAATAGAAAGATAAGCAAAGTTTTACTTGATACCACATATACATCTAGCTTGTTTTATGCTACCCTGTAACTTTTTTAAACAACATAAAAAATTACAGTATCTTGAATCTTACAATGAAAAGAATATTGAAGAATTCATCATTCTATCCAAAAATTGTATAAAGATAAAAATAATAAATTACTATCAATCTTGTAAAATCGCTAAAAGCTATCAAGAAATAATCCGAAGACTCATTGTGTCATAAGCACGCGTAGATTGAAAAGCATAACACACTCTTACCTTCACATTTTAAATAAGAATCAAATTACCACAACTTATTTAATTAGTAAAACGTATTATTTTATAACCTTTTGGCTTTCTATGATATGTTTACCACACAAATCCTCAATCGGAAGAGAGATTGAAATATAATAAGAGAAAATAATTTGACAGGGTTTTTTTTCACTTTCCATAGCCTATGGCGTCTACATATATAATTAGTAATATAAACCATGTCCACAGCCTAATGGTACGGGTCCTTACCTTGCAAACTCGAAATTGTTAATTAGAAGATGAAACACAAAGAAAATGTCCCTCAGTACCTTAATTACTATTTTTACGGCTTTATACAAATATACTGCTTACCTTGGAATACACATACAGGCTTTATGACATTTTATTTGGATGTCAATAAAATTATTATTATTTTAAGAATACAGGGGGATTAACTGGCAAGAACTAGTATTAAATATAAATGCTGAGATACGCGATTGCCTTCCGCGCATTGTATCAATTGCCGCCCTGAGCGAATTAGCACTACGCCAGCAAATCGTGGCAGGGTTTCTTTGTTTTGCCACACCGATCGTCTTGGGTAGTCCATTGTATATGTGGAAATCAAATAGACAAACACGACATTCTGCGGCATTAAATTCAAATATAGGCAAGACATTTACAAATTTAATATTTTTAAGCGTCATATATTACTTTTTGGTATAATATGTTTAATAGTTTGTAAATGATATGTGCTGTAATGATTTTAATAAATAATATCTATCGTTTATTAAATCGTTTTTACACGTATAGGATTTTATGGATAGAAGATAAAACGATAACAATCTTTGTTTGAAAAATAGCGATAGACTGCTATAAATTTCTTAGATTTTTTTCGTAAAATAAACAATACAATTTATATAAAAATCAAAAAATTTTAATGCTTTGTATTTATTTTAATATAAAATTTAAATTTAGATTGTTAATTATATTTTCAATGTAAACTTAATTAAGATACATTATTTATAGTAAAATTGCGAACGGTAATAATATTACATTAAACGTTACGTTATTGAAATAAAAAAAATAAACAAAATTTTCAGTCCAGTTATTTTTATTTCTTGATAAACAAAACGCGGCAAGCGGGCAGACGGTTCGACTGATTTTAAGTGATAACGTTGCCTATGGATATTGACAATATCCGGAGAACCGCGGGTGTTTTATCAGCTTTATGGTAAATGGGTACAAAAGCCTGTGATTATATTTTATAAAGGAAAGGGAAAGCAAAAGGAAGATATAGGATATTTTGAAGGTGGTAGAAAATAACATCCTTTCACAGCTTTTGCAGCACTTATACGGTCGTGCTTGCCCCGGGAAGTACAACGGCCCTACAAAAAATCGGCATAAAATAAAGTATGCATTGACTTTCTGGGTAGCCGTATGATAATTATTTAACTCTTCCTTTCCCCGTCCTTAACCCTCCTAATCTTTAATATATTCCCGAATCGTCCTATCCACTAAACCTGTTTTATCCAATTGCCTAGGTTGACAACGCACACACAACTCTTCGGATGTTGTGTGTGTCCATGGGCGACAAGATCACTTAACATCAGGTGAACTGTTTGCTCATTTGTCAGCCTTTCCATAAAAAAAATATAGACATGACTTTTATAGAGAAGGAGTTAACAAGCTATCAGCTCACCTGATGGTAAGTGATCACCACCGGCCATGGACTCCCGTAACACCAGAGGAGTTACAAGAACGATGCCGGCCTTTGAGGTAGGACTATTTTTTTATTTCAAGCAGTTGGTTGATATTTAAAGTCTGGCCATAACCTTTTTTATTTGTTTTTAATTCCATCAGCTTTGTGCGTTAGACTGTACCACCTCCAAGATAAAGCCTGCTGTGTGCTCCATGCTCTACCATCTCATAAATATAGTTATTTCGTTTAGTTAGTATCAACATAAGAGAGTATGAGAATGAGAGTATATATGTTTATTATTAATTCGGTCGCTCGTTATACAAGGTTAACTTTTAATTTGAGAACTTTCTAGATCATTTATATTATAGTGCAACAATTCATTACAAGACTAGGAACCATTCTTCACCCCTTCATATTTTCTATTACTTCTACAACTAATATTTCAGTTATTTTTAGCAAATTTACTCGCCTTTTAACATCTTTTAACGCATAATTTTCGTCGAATTAATATAATTGAATATCAGTTTTACACTCGAATATATAATAGCGATAACGTTACGGCAACCGTCACGCTATATTATAAAAAGTACGTGTGGCACAACACCTGAGAACTGCTTTTTGTACTCCAACCGTGAAGAGCAAACACGACCACTCTATTAATAACAGCCCAATTGTAGCACCTATATTGTGGCAAAAACTTTATGGCTTGCCATTGACGTCAATCGAATAAATGATATTCCACGACGGCCTCCGATCGGCCTCCGATCGGCCTCCACTGATGTATTCTTAGATATTTTATACATCTATCCTATAGATATATCTGGCAATTTATGTCCCTTAAGAGTAAGAAGACATTAGATACGAAAAAGTTTTCAAATGCGAGTGCTAGTTTCAGACCAAAAGTAAAATAAATATTTCTTAAATATATATGAGAAATCCACCAATCTGTACTGAGGCCGCGTGACAATAACTGTCGTTTGTCAAGAGAACTTGATCAAATTTGTAAAACAATTTGATAAATATGTTGTTACTTTACTTTACTTTGATGTACTTATGAAAAGCAACCAGTGTGTGTGTGAATGCAACTTTACAAATTGGATTTTTATCAAGTGGAATGGAATTTACTGTTTCCTAGTCTGGTCACAACTCAAAACAATAGGGGCTGATCATTTGACTCTTAAAAAATTATGATGATCCATGCCTAGAATATGCATATAAAAAGGTTCCTATATCATCCCCTCTCTCGCTCTCTCTCTGTCTCTATGCCTGATCTCTTGATCGGTCGGGTCGAATCTTCTTTAAGTTATAGATCATCCTTAACTGTTGTTAATAATCATATTATGCTCCCGCTTATATATTTGCGCATTACAACCCGTGCACCCTTTTGAATTGACCGGTGTGGGTAAAATTTGACCTGAACGATTATAAATATAATATGACATAACATTAACAAAACGCTATTTCTTGATATAAAATTACTTACGTATTTTCTTTTTTAACTTGAAAAAAGCACTTTCGTAAGTATATAATTTTAAAATAATCTAAAAATGTTTTAGGATGTGAAAGTTCCCTGAATAATATGGCTATTACGGCGATTATATTTGACCAGGAACCGCCCGAAAACTATATAAATATGATATTGCGCTTGTTCTTGCTATTGCTAGCGATCCATCAAAACCATGGACGGCCATGGTAGTTGCTACCTAGAGCTAAGCCACAAAGTCTTTTTTTTAAATGAATGCAGAACAAAAATTCTAAAAACTTTTTGACCTCTAGAAAGGTGATGTTTTTTTTCAGAACTGTACTTTGATATAAGTTGTTGCCATTAATAAAAATAAAATATATTAATCTGTATTTGTTTCACCGATGTACCATAGTCTTCATTTGATCGGTTCTTTGTTCCCACCCGAATATTTATTCCGGGTGGGAATCGTAAAAGTTTCTAGGTCATAAAAATTCTAACTCCGGGTCGGATTTGAATTCACGGCCCACGACGTCGTATCTAACGGCCTAACTACTGCGCTAACTAACCTTGGGCAGCTGGAATCGATAATTTATCATACGTTTTTATAATATATAAGTATGCAAGAGAAAGCTTCAACCGACAGTTCGCACTAATCATACAATGAGACACACTAAAGGAATGCGCCTAACGTGAGTAATTTCCGACTTGCGTAGACTTGCGAAAGGCGTGATGGTGACAGCGTGAGAACTCAGATGCTGGGCGCAGAGGAAAAGTGCCCTCGAAGGAGGCTTCCGTCGGGCGATAGCATCGCAGATGGGCGATACCGCGAAACGGCTCACGGCTTGCAACCGAGTGGCGCAATTGTAGCCTTTAGGGCGGACATACAATGGTGTGTTTTTTTTATGGAAAGGAAGACAAACGAGCAGACGGTCCACCTCATAATAAGCGATCCCGTCGCTGTAGACACACGCGAAATCCAAAGAGTGGCGAGTGCGTAGTCAACCTGGGAAATTGGATAGTTTATTGGATAGAATGGATCAGGATTAAGGATTTGCAGGGGAAAGGAGTAGGAAAAAAAAAGGGTAGACACGATCATCCGGCATCCCTAAAAGTCATGCATACTATTTTATGTCGACTTTATAAATGGTGGTGGTGATACTGGGCCCGGGCAAACGCAACCGAAAAAGTGCGTTTTACCACCTAATACATAAAGACAAAGATCGATGACAAAGACACGGGACGAGGAAATTTCCGATAAATACGCAACCTTTTTATCGATTTGCAAAACAGAAAAAGAAGATATAAGTATAAGATCACAATCTCGTAAAAGGTATATGCAACGTAATTCGTTTGTCTTTTTGATAATTAAAGATAGTAAATGAGTTGACGGTTCATCAAAAACATCCTGCAATGGATACCCATAATATTGAAAAGAGATTGGATATACGAGAGAGAGACGGGAATGAGTTCGAGATGGTCATCCGGCTACCTAACACGCCAAAAGAAATTTAAAAATACGTAGAAATATTCCACTTAAAATTATTACGGTCCATGCCCCTCTTGCAAAAGATAGGACGTCGCATCGTAGTATTGTATAAGCACCCTTAATGGAGACCGTAAGATGGACTAACGACTCCTTTAAGCCATGGACAAAGACCCACCATCCTTCAGACCGTTACACCAACACGATTCTGATTAAGTTATACGGCGCTCGAGATGGCGCGATGTCTGAACGTCAAATGTCAATGAGCTGTCAACTGTCACTGTAGACAATTCTAACTACAAAACGATTAATATGTTTATCAGATGTTTGTACGTTCACTGCTCTTATCAGTTTTTGTTGCAGTAAAAACAAACATCAACAATAAAACGTCATAAAATCATTTAGTGGCATAAAAAGTAGTCAAATAAAATCAATTAATCTACCATAATATATATTCTCTACAGCTGTTTTCCATCGTTTTATATATAAGTACCTGAATGAACATTTTATGTATATTATGTCTAAACTTACGTGCCACTATTAACTTAAAATTATCTGATGTTATTATTTATATAATTCTGCCGTTATCTGCGCTTGTATTAAAAGAGCAATGATTTTTTGTTAATGTTAGAGTCTCCAGGAGCTTGTACTCCTGCTATATGCATAGATCACTAACTAAAGATAATAAGTACTAACTAAAACATGAAGGAAATTGTTTTTGTTTTTTTTAGAGTATAAGTTATTTGATTCCAGGTTTTTGTATTCTATTTGTAAAATGTAGTTAGAACTCTATAAATATTTTATCTCGTACCCGCTTGTCTCCTTTGCCACTTTTTTCTTTTTTTTATTGTTATCTATTTTTTTTATGGAGAAGGAGGCAAACGAGCAGGCAGCCCACCTGATATTAAGTGATCACCGCTGCCCATGGACTCCCGCAACACCAGAAGAGTTACAAGAGCGTTGCCGGCCTTTAAGATAAGAGAACGCTCGTTTCTTGAAGGTCCCTAACTCGTATCGGTCCG
>JAOCPS010000007.1:2591532-2612908 GCA_025505425.1 Graphium colonna | reverse complement strand
CATATTATTACAATAATTCTGAAAAATATGTGCTATAAATCTTTAAGTAAGTACTTTCAACGAAAACTATAACGGACTTGGCATCGTACATTGTTATTTTTATACATCTCGACAAATTTATGCACTTAGAGCCATCCTAACAAAATGTATAGAGTCAACCACAAAATGAAATTTGTCGGTATTTATTTTGTCAAGCAATCGGATGGCTACGGAACCTTTTCATGTGCTTGCTCGATACGCTTTTAGCTGGTTCTTATTTAAAAACAAATGATTACATATACCAATAATTCCATCAAAGTTTGTTTAGTACATAATTATAATAATATTCAGTATATGTGAAACAAAATAAAAAATAAATTATTTATTTTTTTCACAACTAAATAAACAACAACAGATCAAATTAACTATTATTGAAATTTAATTTTTATTATTTACTAAAACTATTATTTTTAGAAACTAATAAAAATATAAATAGCTGTGGATCACGGAGCCTGCAATAGGCATTTATTATGTGTGCCTGCAATAAGCATTGATAACGTGTATTTTAATATCTTGCGTTTGTAATCTACAGCTACTACCATTAAATATCAATTGGTTTGGTTTTTTGTTTCAAATCAATAATTAGGTGACATCAATAAAGATAGACTTTTACTTTGATTAGCTGATGATCTATTTGTCTCTTGCACTGGACTATTTTAGTATGATGTTGATCAATCATTAGAGAAGGAATCTCGAAAACCTAATACGCAAGATTCACCGAACGTTCGCGTATTGCCTTCTAAGCGATGACTAACGCACGTCCGACTGCCACCGTGTTACGCGTCGACCGGTTCCACTGCGATCGAAAATATCGAAAACGTTTGTTCGTTTTGCATTTGGAATTCGTCCGTTCCGCATTTGCGGTCCGAGATCGCTATCGGGGTCTATTCGGAATCTCTTCGATCGCTTTTGCAAATTTTTTCGTTTACTTTGTCATTGTTACGTTATTTTGATATTGGGAAGTGATAAGATGCATCTATTGTTAGAGGGATGTATCTACGTCTTAAGTCTAAAGACTTAGTAGTTTCAAATTTACCCTTTTTTATAAGAATGATTTCATCTAACAAAGATTCATTTATAAAATTAAATTGAAGTAGCAATTATTTGACATAAAAGTATTTTTCAAAAAAAAATATCCAAAAATCTATGCAAACTATTAACTGATTATTTAACTATTTTTCCACTGTAATTTAAATGATTCTGTATTCCCACTGCGATTGTTAAAAGACAAATTTTGCAAAATTTTTCAACTACTGATGATAAGGCTCAAGTGGCCGCCAAAACAAGTTCGACATAGCAGTTCTCAAGGTCAAACTATAAAGTAAATTACTTTCTTTCTCGTTCTTATCAAGAATCATATATATCACAATATTTCGTTATTTCGCAGAAAACAGCGAAACCGATTACAAGCGCCCTATAAGTGAACGTTTATGAAACATTTTTTTCAGGAATTTAAAAAATAATTCCTTAAACATTATAAGGGACCATAACTATATCCTTTCCAATAAAAAAAATAAAGTCGGTTCATAACTTCCGGAGAAATCAGGTCAGATAGATACAAAAAACGTACAGTCGAATTGAAAACCTTCTTTCTTGAAGTCGGCTGGAAGGAGATTTAAAACACACTTGTAAATGAAATACAAATCTTTCATTATTCAATATTTATTATACTTCATCTATAATGTAAATGGATACATACGTACATAATACAAACAATGAAAAAAATATTAAACTTCATAAAACTAAACGTTACAATAATAATATGGCTAAAAGACAGGCCGCTGTCTATTTATTGGCACTTGGAATGTTGTCTTCATCCTCATCACCTTAATTTTAAACATACATGTTCATTAAAGCATATGTTATTAAGCAAATTTACGTATATAGTCTTATATGACATTTCATATATAAATATTTTATATATCGTGTATAAAGACATTGGGATTATTACTTACAACTTTGCCAAATAGATTTCGCGCTGACATCGAAACATGGCAAAGTTTTTTTTTATTTATTTAATATGCTTTATTTGATCAAACTTTTAATTTATTCAAAAATATTAAAAATGCCATCGTAAGAATATATTACCTAGAATAAACTTGGACGTTTTATACAGATTAACATGAGATTAAAATTTCATAGTTTTATTCTTTGCATACAATATTGGTTGAATATATTTCGCTGGAGTAAATAAAAACTTTCTGTAATTAACTATTAGAAATTATTACAAATAATGATATTATTACGTATTGAAAAAGTACTTAACACATTAGAAGTATTTTTGTGCTGATATTTCGTAAAATAGTATAAAAATTCCGTCACTGACTTTCCATATAAAACATATGTGGCTATTCAGCTAATTGAAAGTAATACGGAAAACTATTCTGCAATAAAACATCGTAACTTTAATATGCTGTTGCAAAATCAATTTTAATGTGCTTATGCCGAATTAGTGTACTTAATAAAACAAGACGTAAGTCTACGAACTTGAACCTTTAAAACTTTTTGTTTTTGTCTAAAGATCGTGACAAATATCGTGTCGACTTAACTTCTGAAAATATATCTTAGTCACATTGTTCACTGTCGTAATATAAATTTATTTTATCCAATATTATATTTGTACGTTGCACGTATCAAAAGCTTACAATAATAACAATATTTTAAATATCATATAAATATTATATTACATTAGAACATAGCTAAGCGGTTAAAATGTTTAAATGCTACCATCGCTTATCCTAATAAATACTATATACAGAATCACCAGAATGTATTGTAAAATATTTTTAAAATTTTCCAAAAATAATCATCTCTTTCGAAATTAATACCATTAAAAAATTGGCACCTCTATCGAATTTATTTTCAAACACTTTTTAATTGGCACAACTATTGTTTGATATGACGATCCATCCAAGCGACTCAACGTAAGCGACATTCTTGATACTTAAATGTGTTCGATCTAAATAACTGAAAATAAATCAAAAATTTCGTTAAAAAAATTCCTTTCAAAATTCTATAATTCGCTTAATATCGCTTGCGTTAAGTCGGCGATTGTGACCCGATGTTGTGTGGATGTATGTATGGATGATTGCAAACTCCCATCCTGGCGGCTTGAGTGAGGAAGCACGAATACTGTTATGTAAATATGAATCCTTTTGGTGGGTGGTGATGGCGCGTGGGTATTGTGCTACCATCATCACCACCGTGCGCACGTGGTCCCTTTGCTTGGATTGTGTATTCCTCTGCAACAAACATGAATAATTAGTGAACAGTTTAAAATATCAAAAGCCAACTTATCGTAAGTGACGCTGGCTCTTGTTAAGACTTTCAATTTAAAAATATACAATTAACATATAAATTTTCTGATCAAATTATTAAAAAAATATATACAACGACACTAGAAAAATATTAAACTGAATCTTAAACCAAAAGTTTTTACTTTGTCGCTTGCGATAATTCAGCGGCTATGGTTTGTAATGTCCCTTAACTTACTAAAAAAATATTTAGTTTTACTTCTTTAATTAAAATGACTTAAGACGTCAACAATAATGCTTGCAGGGGTATTTTAATAGCACGACCGAAGTATTCATATTTTATCAAATCTTCACCTCGGTCCTCTGTACTTTCTTCTGCTATTTGCTTTAGTGAGATAATCAAAGTCTGTTTAGTCCCAGTCTTGTACTCACAAGTAATTTCAAAAGCTGATTAAAATAATCCTTACTGTATGAAGAGGGACCGCTGTGCTAGGATCGTGCTAACTCCATCACCTTCACCGCCACAAGCATTGACTACATCTACAACAATTGAGAAAAACATGTCATTAGAAATGTTCAGTGTAAACACACATTTGTATACGAACTTCATCAACAACATATTATTCGCAAAAAGATTTATTTATATCAAAAAATCTAACATCATCACGCCCCAATTTCTGGCGCTGTGTGCCGGTGCTATATCATAATATAAAGACAAATGAAGCAGAAAACAAAACATAAATACACTCAATAACTTGTCTTATTATTCATATAATCGGAGATGAATCAATTATTTAATCATAAACATCTGTTCACCCCTTACTTAACGTGTAATCTTCTTTAGTATAGATAAAGCACAAAAAGAAACTTTACGAAGTAATCCCAATTTAAGTGAAAATTATTGAACGGTAAATATGACTAAAAAAGTCTACCGTCAAACCATACGGTATATAACTAAAATAAGAATCCGTAAAGAAACTACAACACATTGTTAATACACCAAGAACATTACAGTTAAAAACTCCGTTACAATCCTAAAACGAGATTATGTGACAAAGTATTAGAAGATCTGATGATCCGTTCCAAGTCCCGTTCGTAAAAAATATTTTGGGTGAAAACTAAAAGGATTAAACGCTTGAGCGACTAACACGCTTAACTAAAAAGAGATACGAATACTTAAATCAAAGCTTTAAAAAGTCATTACTTAGAAAACAATTATTTATCTATCACTATTTTTACATATATGTGTTATTTGTATCATGTATATCTTCTATATATTCGTAGTTTTATCTATATATTTACTATTTTTGTTATTTGAAACGCTTTAATTGTTTCTCGATCGAATATGATTTTCGGATTATAATGACGGAGGTAGGTTGACAGGCCACATAAGTCTTATATCTGCAATGATAAGGAGATGATTTGAATCGTTAATATGCTAATGATTTCGCATTAATTACAGAGATGCGCGATCCGAGAGGCAGCCAGCGAAAGGTGGCTTTTAAATGGCAAATGAACAAGAGGCGGCATTTAGAAATAACTATGCTAAATAATGATGTTAACAATGCGGCTGTTGGGCGTACGCGCACAATTCAAAAATTTTAAACAACATTTATTTTGTTAAATTTTCAAGTCAAGTTTCAATTATTACTTAAATATGTCCAGGGTATTTATATCAACGAAAAAGGTATTTTACCTTTATCAAAATTGTTTAATGTAATGTATACTTCAAAATTATTGCAAAAATTACCAAAAAAGTTAAACCAAATAATGAGTACAGACTTGAAATGACTCAAATGTCAAAAGCTTGTCAGCTTAAGGCGTATTTCGGACATATTTAAGAAGAAAGAAATCGTTGGGCTATTTCGATACGAACGTAAGATAACAATTCGATCCCATTTTAGCGTAAGACGATTTTGCCAAGCGATGCGGTAAAGGGCGTAGGTGACGCGGCATTTATACACTTCCGCGCGATCCCAGCCGAGACTGGGTTACTTCGTGAGCGCACACCCCGTATGTGCGACTGTGGGAAAAGAGCTTCTTTGTCTTTGTACACAGGATGTTCCGTTTACTCTGATCGTGATTGCAATTCATCATTAATCGAAACAATTTCGATCTGAATCATTAAAGTTCAAGTGCAATAGCATTTAATAAATATGCACAGCACTAAGAAAATTTAAATTGTAAACGTATTGATATCTGAACTCAGATACTACTACGTAGAACTTTATTAAACATCTCATGTATTGCAACGAAAGCCTATTATGACATTAACGCACATAAATAATGAATATTATTCATGTGCGTACAAGTGCGAGAAATCTAAGATATTTAGAACTTGAGAACAACCTGTATATTAGACGAGATTTCTCAAGCCTAATTAACGGCGTTCGCCACCTAGCTGCGATGCGCGAACAATTGTGTAGCCGGTGTTCGAATGCGCATTATATCGGCTCGTTTGGCGCGCGAACAAAACCGCGTGCATCGCTTAGTACTTTTTGTTCAGCGAACAAGCCGGAAGATACGTAAGGATTCCTATAAAAGGACTTGTTCACACAGGTAAATATAGATAACATAATAAGAAAAAATAAAAGTATAACTAGTTTTAACACGAAAACATGACTTAGTTTATACCAAAACATTTGTATTTGATAATCCAAATTATGATAAAAATTTAGGGACAATTTTAGATAAAGTTTCAGTTGTCAATAATTTTAGTTATCGTGCGCTTTAACGAAATAGATATCGATAGATTGTTTTATATTTCATAAGCTATAAAATATGAGAAAAGCATATAACAGAATATATAATTTTCTCATATTTTATAGCTTATGAAAGCTTATTAAGTTTTTTGTACGATCTTAAAATTGGTATGATTTACATAGTAGCAATAAACTTTTTTCCCTATCGACGTTGACTTACTTGCCTTTGACTTGATGTCCACATAAATAAAAACATAACTTTCGCATTTGCCATTGTCTGGCATCAATAGGATTACTGTTCGATATCGTTTATAGTGCTTTTCCAGCAAACGAATATCCATAGAATCGGATCGTTTCTCGCACTAGTCGCGAATCGAAAGGATCGACCTATCGACGCCGCGATGCAACCGATAAGGCTGAGCGCCCCGATGACCCACTGCACTAACTTAATAGGACATCGCACTCGACGCCGGTTTTGATTCATTAAATACGTATTTGTATGGACGGTGGGAAAGCTTTGTAATAGAAGTCTCAATTTAGTTAGATATGTCAACTTCGTTACGTGTATATTACGTTCTGGAATATTCTTTATACTGTTTATTATTTATGTTATAAATACTTACGAAATGAACTTAAAATGACATTTGCCACGATACATACGATGTGGATTTACAATAAGGTAAAGGATGTATAAATAAAATAATCTAAAATTAACTGATGATACAACTGTTGAATTTCTCGCCAGCTACACTTAATAGAATCTGCTTTCGTGTTGGTGGCAGCTCATTAGGAATAAATTTTTTTGACCTTTTACAAGAACGCGCAAGCGTCTATGTTAACAAACGTATTTTGAATTTTAATTTGATATACGTCTCTAGTGTGCTTTCTATTGTTGTATTGATATATATCATGGAAAATAAATGCCAATTCACATTCTCTAGAATTTAACGAACATAATATTTCTCGCACGTTCTATTTTCAAAAGGAACTGGAAAAGCATTTCTTAAGAAAGTACGGAATGAGGGTAGGTGCGGAACCGCGTGTGAAACGTCACCGGAGCGACGTGAGCGCCCCCGGCGAGACCGCTACCGATTATTTCGCTAAGTACACACGCGGCCACGAGGTTTTACACTCTGTGGATACACTCTGTATTTTGTAAGAGAACCTAACATGAAAGAAACGGAACTAACTATTATCAAAAGATAGCAAGTAAAATTCACCAAGTTTTCCGTCAAGGACATATGTCATACTATTATAACTACGAGTTATACTGCCAATTACAGAAAGCATCCAGTCTACACATCAGAGAACTTGATACCTTCAAGCTATACTACAAGTTTGCCTATAAATGCATCATAAATGCATCCAATCCTTGCTATAGTTTGTCAAAATATAATAACCTTATATTATTCAAGGCAACGTAAAGTTCAGTATGACTCAACGTATTTTTTTTTATTTCTATCAATTCCCGTCACGACATCTTTTTTACGGTGCACAAATCTCAAAGCGCATTTCACAATTAACAACATATCATAAAATACTAACGATGTCGTATTCGAAATCGTAAAGATAATATTTGAATTAGCATTTAAATTCAAATGCGAACCCAAAAAATAAACTTTTGGAAAAAACAAAACCGCGTGATATCCCATTAAAATGACGGACCTCTAACTCGCAAGGTTGACATGTTCGTTTGATGTTCACTTTACTCTTATCGCTTGGATTTTTTAACCAAAGATTACTTTAAGTAAATTTGAATTTTAAACTTTGATCAAAATAAAAAAAAAACAATAAACAAAACTTAAAATTTTAAAATTTCGAATTACTAAGCATAGATACGATGGAAGTAATTTAATGATTTGTTTAAGTAGAATTCAAGTTTTAATTGTTATATTAAAAAAAATACATTTTCAGCGAATAGAGTTGCTTTCATGGCCCTTCCTGCAAATTGCAACAATAATATCGGGGAAGGTTAAGTGTGGTGCACATTGTTTTTCCGCATACGTAGGGCTGTACAACCACGTGTGAATAATACAATAAACCTCGGTCTTAAGGTAACATCAAAATGACGTGCAGAATGATAAACATTTCATTCGAAACGTTATGCTAAATTTAAAAAATCAACTACAACCTAAAAAGTACTCCTATCCGCCTAAATATAACAATATCTAAGCACTCTAAATGAGTGAAAATAAGTAGCAAGGAGTTAAGCTATTGCTACACGGATATACCTATATAATCTGGATCTATCTATATATAATATCAATAAATTTAGATGTTTTGATAGATTTTTGATTAATCATGTCACAATTGAATTAACACTTACAATAACCATGGATAACGTTGATTTTTGCGTATATCATAATTGTAAAAAAAACAAAGCATCTATCGGTATAATCTCTTGTGTAGGGCGAACTATATACGAGTCTATTAATACCAAACGACTACTTCATACCATGAAATTATCCAAATATGTGTAAAGGACCTTATCGATACCATGTTGCCTTATCGATGCTGAGAGCAGCCCTAGCGCGGCGCAGGCTGCAAATTACAGCGCGGCAGTCACGTGTGCGAGCCCCGCTACCGTCCACGTTCGCACAGTTTCGGAAGCATTAGGGCCCATTAAGCACCGTTAACACGCGGCCACGTCACGAGCTCACGACTGGAGCGTGAGCGATCTATCGACCATCGCGGTAGCTCACCTCTCCTCGGTTCACACGGAACTGTTCGCGGCACAACCCTACGCGACCCACTGCTGGGTTGCCTAGCTTCGAAGCGCTTTTGAAATTGGAACATGACGTATACCTACTGAAGCTCTATTCTGTTTTGAGAAAATACATGTTTCTAGACAGAAGATTTCTTTTGTAATTCTGCATGTAAAGATAATTAATCTCTGCACATGTTCGCAGGATTCTAATTCTGACAATCTATTGTTATTCCACTCTCTAAGATCCATAAACTTGAAATAACTGTTCCCCAATATTGACATGCTCCAGTAATAGTTAGTTTGAATCGATTATAGCTCCAGAACCCAGATGTATATCATGGGATCGATATCTGGCACTAATGCAACCGTCAACTACTCTTTAGTTAGGTCAAGAAACGGTACAGTTCGCGAGCGTGGCCGCCGAAATCCGTCTCGCCATCGAAATTAGTACACGGGACGTCTTTACGCCGCACTCGTGACTCTTTAACATTTATCGCCGCCGTAAAGAGAGACGCGGCGGCGAAAAACATCGGAGATGTACAAATATGGCACGCTCCCCGTTTACGAGACGCTTGGCTTAGGAGCGTGGAAACAACGAGCGTCGTGATGACATGACATGACCTGTCAAAACGATGTCGCTACCGAGACATTGTATGTTAATTCACAAACATGCGACAACATGAGCAGAACATCGGGTGGATATGTCATAAGAGAGCCCTGGTTGTCACGATAGCCGTTGACAATCATTATCGGTATGTTAATTTCTTACAAACATGCGATAAATGTCAAAACATTGGAGGGCGTTTTAGGAAAACACTAATAGTTGTTATTATTACAGTCGACAGTCGGGACTGGTAATCATTGTCCTCAAATGTTGCCCTGACAACTAGACCAAATTTCGAAAACAAAAGGAGGTATCAAAGTTACAGAGATCTGATGAAAAGCATTTCGTTGAAAAACTTTTACTAGAACTAACAACAGACTTCAAGTTAATCTACAACAGAAAACATAAATGGATGACAACGTTAGATCATTCAGCGCAAAGACTTATTCCATCGATAAATAATTAAACTAGAAGGGGACTTCATGTCACTAGATAATAACACAGGTAGACAATGTATAATCATTCTGTGCAAAAACTTATTCCATTAATAGACAGTTACAATAGAAGCGAACTTTATGATACTGAAGAATAATGGAGATAGATGAAGATGTCTCTGCGACAAGGGACACGTTTAATTGTAATTTGACATGCGTCTTGCGACGTGCACTCGCATATTCGAAGTCTAATGAACTCAGTTAATCGCTCAGCTTTTACGTTCGTTTTATGTCGCCATTAATCGACGTTTTGTGTTTGACAATAAGCTGATTGCACGATCTAAAACCATACTATAGATAAGGGAGTAAACACGGCGTTTAATTGCTTGCAGCGTTTATGTTTACAGCTCAATCGCTGAGACGCGAGTATATGTTGGCCTCCTAATTCCTTGTTACGTCTAAATTGAACTTTATTGCAGTCAAGTTTGTTACTACATATCTGAAAACGATGAGAGAGAAAATGTTTAAGAAAATAACTGGGAATTATAAATGCAGTAAGCAGATATACTTCTAAATCCCTTCTACTATTGTCATTATTATATTTAAAGCTGTAACGCAAAAGATGGTCTCTAGAAAATTGATCAAGATTCCTAAGTGTTATGTTAGTTTAACATAATATTTGTATTATACATCATTAAAAGTAGCAAAATAAAATAACACCATGTTAACACGCCACGTTAAAGTGAATTTGAAAACGTACAGCTACCTACTGCTGCATATTGTTCGTAATTATTATATGCAACGCGAAAAGACATAGTCTAGTGTTGCATATCCGTCGACTTGCGGTCTGCCGGTCTGTAACAGTAGTAGCTGATGATTAAGTGCCTCGGAGTGCCACAGTCCAGTGGATCCGTGACGGCTGAGACCCTAATAGCGCAAGGCGGCTAGCCACGGCCTTGTCAGTCCACTGCTAACCGCAATATAGGTCGCCTGTACTATACTGTTTGATGATTATCGCTGCTCTGGCCAGTTTCACTTTTTTTAAATAAATCTAATGCAAACAATAATTTAAAAATCGATTTACGTCGGTTTAGAATAGTCAAACATTATCTTCATAGCGTTCGTATGTACTATTTTACCAAAATATTCATTTTCCAATAACTATTTTGGTTGTTTCCATTCCCATCTATATATTTCCTGTATTAACTGAAGATATTTAACTACACGCTTTTATTACTACCGCTACTCTATATAAAGACAAACCGATGACTTTGCTTTGTATTTTAAACCCTAAAGCGATTAGTTTTTGATCTCCGCATGTATTGATACCATACTTTATGGCCAAAATTTGCATGAAATTTTGTCATGGTGACTAAAATGAATTCGATTTGTTGATTAAGAGAAAAATAAACATATTAATACACTAATACTCACGTAATGTGAAACCCCAATACTTGAGTATCTTAAGATAAAGCCTCTAAACGCAAAACTTTTGAATCGTGCGTGCGTGGCATCTTTCTGACAACGAAACTGTTCCCATAATATTCCAAGTGAATATATATAAATAAAAAAATGCCATGGATTCGCTATCTTTGCAATTTCATTCCTAATCTCTATATTTTTTGGGGATTGAAGTTTCTATTCGAAAATCTTCTATCGTATATTAAAATGTCGACGTGCGTAAATTCATCGAGTTCCAAGTTCAGATAAAAGAATTTTGGTGTTACACTATACATTTTCCTAATTTGTCTTAACGGATGTAGTTAAGCGACGGCATAAATCTTGGGTCGTGGGATCGGTTCTAAATTAATTCTGAGAATTTAGTTAAAAGCATAAGAACAATATCTGTCTTAGGAAAGCCTAATTGATTTGTAGAAATGTATTTGTTAAGTATTTATACATTAGTGTATTTGCAGTAGACGCATATTTGAAAGCAACAATAAACCATGTACAGATACTCAGTCGACGCAATTGATCACATTGTCTCTTGAGTTGCTGGGCATGAGTTAGAATCCGACTCGAAAAATATGTATGATGTACTCATATATGTCAAATGTGTTTGTGTCAATTTTAAAAATGTTAAACTTATATTTAATACTGTTATATTAGAGAAAAAAAATTAAAATGGTGACTTACCTATGTTGACGCAAGTTATCCTGCCGCTTGAAACTCTTCCCACACACCTCGCAGCTGAAGGTCAGCTCGGGGCTCTTGTGGGTGCGCTCGTGGATCATCAAGTTGTAGGACTTGGTGAATCTGCGCTGGCAGTACTTGCAGACGAACTCGCACTTGGGGCGCAGTTTACGCCTGAAGTCCCGTGTGTGATCCTCGTCGATTTGCATCACGGCGAACATTTTGTCTGGTCTATGGTGCTCGCGCGACGTGCAGGGCGTGGAAGCCTAAAGCAACAAGCACACTTTTATATATATGCAATTGAGTACAGGTGATTTTGAACTTTGACACGAAAGGATCAGAATTGGTTCTAGATTGAATTGATAAACACGCGCTTGTCGAATAAGCAATAGAATTTAGAACATCTTAATATTACTTTATGCAATTACGTATGGGGCATTTTATATATTATTATGTATGTAATAAATTGATATAAGATTGAACTGATAAAATCGTACTACCTTCCAATAAAGCTATCGAGATTTAAAAATCTTCAAAATACTCTAATTATGAGACAGTAATTGGGTAGGTTACAATCATAGCAACCATTGTTGTACCTAACACATATAGATATATTCAATAGAACCGTAAGGTACCGATGGTAATTAACCTATGCGGCTCAACTTAACATTATGTAATACGCACCTAAGATAGTCGGTCACAACCCGGGAGCGGCGTCGGAGCTGTGACACTTTCACTTACTGCATCGATTGTGGTCTTCACTGAGTACGCATACTTTACTAACTCGGGTGGCTGTGTCGCTTATATACTACTATGGCGCGTATTTTATTAAGACAAGAGTATCGCGTTTTCTATACTGACAAAAAGACTCGGCTGAGAGTGTCGCGTACTAAACACTGAATGGCCTCAGCTTGGCGTGACGCGTACTGTCGAATTTAAGACTCGGTCGATCGTGTTGCGTACTGTGGGACGGTTAGTCAGGGCGTGTCGCGTACTCGGAATTAGCAGGGCTGTATGTCAACGCGTGCGTCCGGCTGCGGGTGCGTTTGGCAACTGCGCCCGCGCCGGGGTGGTGGAACTGATAAGGCCATGCCGCCCCCTCCATGCGCAGGTAGCCACGGAAGGAAATGCGAAACGTCAGTAGACACTTACACGTTGCCTCGTGCTTTGCTTGTTTCGATGATACAACTGTCGTGATACGTCAATATGTTTGGACGATTTTTAAAACATTCCGAATCGTATCGAATGGCGACATAATGGAATACTTGCATTTAAATAAATATTTATATTTATTTTAAGAAAATTATATAAATAAAATATATTTTAAGTAATTTTGACACGTCGGATAGTCTTCTCTCCTCCAATGATTTTAAAATAAAAAGATCTTTATATAAAACTGCCTAGTATTCACATTAACATGAGAAAATTTACAACTTCTAGTTGCCGTAATTACAATAAATTTATATTCAATTGCAGGTAATTTAAATTTAATTTTGGTTGCCAATTGAAGATTTATCAACAAAGTATACTGTATTAAGCAGTTAATATTGAATTTATACCGTTAAATTAATTATCGTACGCCCTTAAGTAATTTTAAAAGCAATTATGCTATTAACAGTTAATTAAATTTTCCCGCAAAATACTTACGATCGATAAAATGTAATGAGAACATTATAGATACTGTTTAACAAGTAACCTGACGCATTAATTAATAGTATATCTTTAAATGTATAACTAGCTTCTTACCGCGGTTTCACCCGCGTGATATATTTTTGTTTTTGTCCAAATTCCAGCCTATATGTTAATTCAGCTAATAGACTGTATTTTTGTCAAATTTCCTCCAAAGCCATTCATCCATTTCTAGTATTTTGCAAATATGTGTAATACACGTAAAATAATAACAAAGTATCCTCAAACTTCACTTCATTTCCTAGGAAGATTCGACTACACCTACGTGAGTTTCATTTAATTATGAGTCCAGAACACGCGTTTCTGACTATTGATATGTATGTTACGTACGATGCCTTAATCAAAACTAGCAGTTATTAAAGCTGGTTTCCTTAACCGATTATTTTAATTAAATTAAAAATAATATAAAATATAAATGGCTTGTACATTACGTAAGGGAAATATTAATATTATGTTGATTTCATAAGCTGAAGATTTTGTTTATAAATAATAAAAAAAATATAAATGTTTTACGTTTAATGCGTAGCGCTACGTACTTACTATTTGTTACAAGTGCATATACTGAACTCGTAATCAAATGGAATATCATAATCAAGTTGACTTCTAAAGTCACTGGTCACCCGAGGTATTTAAAAAAAAATATTCATCACACAGCGTGATGAACTTATATCCCTTTTCACGAAACAACGATGACTTCTAACTGAGATTTTTAACCTATTTAGAAAGAGGAGCAGGACATATGTTCGACTGTGTGTCTTTTGTATGTGATTTCACCGCCAAATATAAACCGATTTTCAATTTTTTTTTAATGATAAGGGCATGTTTTCTTGAAGGTCCTATATAGTTTTGAAAAAAATGATCTAATTGTTTCTGTTTCATATGAAAATAACTCTTGAAAATATATCGTAAGAGTTTACTTTTAAGGCGGTTGAAGCCCATCTCGCTATTTTCTCAAATAATATTTGTTATATAGTAGGTTAATCTATCAGTTTAAAATATTAATAATGTTCAGTACATCAAAGTACCGTTTGAGTAATAATTCCGTAACAGAAGCTGTGGGAAAGCGGCATTCTCGAATGCTCGAAGCGTTTCACTCACGCATGACCCCTGTTTCGGGAATGGCAAATTGGATGCCGGCTTCTGTGCCGCTGAGCTCCAGGGGATACTTATATGATGCAACGGTTGATTTTGCAGAAAATGGTGTTTAAAATAAATCCATAATGTTATTAAGTTGGTTAAAAGGTCATTGAATTTGAAATACATTTAAGTCAAAACATAGGACGTTGTAAGCGATATTATTATTATGTTGGTTAAATGATTATAGTATATTAAATTTAGTATTAATGTAGGCATGATTGGTTTTTTCATATGTTTATACTACATTGTGGATGATTTTGAAACTGAAAATATTTAAGGAAAAAAATTAACATCGTTGATTTTTGTTCAGTCTACGGGTTGGGGTAGTTTCATTTCTATTCTTTTGTTATGTATTTAATTTATGTAATGATAATCAAAAAATAATAAATAATCCCTAACAAATAATTAATTCCAAGAGTAACTTTTAAAATCAGCGTACTTTTTAATTAAAATTCAATAAAAAGCCATCAACAAATAATACCCGCTGACTGAAAATATCTTATTATCTATCAAGTTCACAGAGACACAATATATGATTACCGATATTTTCCCACCTAAGTATGAAAGCTTACTCAAATGACCCGTAACTGCATGTATTGCCATCCGTTGAAAACTTTACAAGCACTTAAATACTGTAAGCGTTGTAATGACAATATTACTTACATAAAATATCGATATACCACGTTAATATTGGCGTCAAAGTGATAATATCTCCGTATGTCTTAATAGAATATTTAAAGCCTTTGCAGCGACTAAAGATAGTTAAGCACCATATTTGTGCCCATAACGTGTCAATCCTCGTGTGCTATAATGCCATAGGAACTTAATACTCGCATTAAGTGATCACTGCCGACTTTGTAGTATTCTTTCTACCCACAATTCATAATACGATATTTTTTTTAGTTTACGCCACATCATATCGATACCTTAATTCGCAAACCAGCTTACTCCACTTTTGTCGAAAACATAGAGATCGAAAAGACATGATTTTGAATAAATAATTATTCAAAACCTTTATAGATCTTATGCTATTTTTATCATTATGATTTTGATTCTTTTTCTGAATTTAATTTGAACGATATTATAATTTTTTTAAAGTTCCCCGAAAAACTTAATCAAATGGAGTTAGTTGGTATTGCGAATTAAGGTATCGATAACCAGGCGTGGAAATTATTTTTTGCGACGATACGGGGCTACAATGTTCGCTTTATGTATTTACGTGATACCTATATGACTATAATCAAAGTGAATGAAAAATAATAGCAAAAAACTTAGCTCATTCTTTCCAAAAAATGTGAAAAATAAACATTAGGTTATATTTGAACGAAGTAGTACAAACTTCGTTTATTTGTACAGGTTTTAGCTATGCATAGTACTCATAAATGTATACCTATATATTTATGATAAAAACTTACGATATAATTTGTTCATAGATTGTTTTAAAGATGTTTTGACATTACACATACAAGTTAATACAAGCGGCTTTTGTTCTGCATCTATCCGACGATAAGTCTTAATTCTATTCGCCATCACGACTTCAGCGTCGTGCTTATTTTTTTTTATATTAAATAAGTTGGTATAAAATAATCTGCCCCCATCGGAATAATTTCGGCATATCTCCCTATACGGTATAGCAGTCCACATATTATTTCTAAAATCTTTTGAGGAGATCAGGCACATCAAAAGGTATACCGAAACGATGTTACGTATAATGTCTGAGGATCCTTGATAAGGTTTTATTCGGTCTAAAGTCTAAATTCTTTCAAAATCAGCGTAATATACATAAGGATTTTATACTTTTAATATTCTAATCCTTTTTACACACCAGTACCTACTAATTTAAATGTTTGAAACAATAAAAAAAATATATATATTATTTTTAATTTAGATACTTCACAATTAAATATTTGATATTATTTAAGCTCATATATCTTGGTCAAGAATAGTTTTTGATTCCCGAAAAAAAAGTCTGTTGCTATTGTAACATTTTAGAACAATAAATATATATGCTAATATCGGAGATATGAAATTGCGTCATCAGCTAGTAATTCACGATCTTTCCTGCAAAGATACGATCTCGGTTTTGTCTAAATGAAATAAGTACAAGCGGATCTTCACGTGACTCACAGTACAGTAGACCTCATTGACGGCTCCTCAAAAATTGTGACTCACTAGTTGAACTATTGACATTAAGTTCTATGGAATAATTGCTCACATACCTGCAACTGTAGTTAATGAGAAATAATCCTAGTCAGTGAGAAATAATTCTAGTACTTAGAAGAACTGAGTGTAATTAAACCAAAGACCTTAAGTAAACCCTCAAAATTAGAGAATAATCCAGATGGAGCGTTGTCAAACAAAACGGTCAAAATGATTGATGCTTACATTTAGACATGTGTGCTGTGACAAATTAAAAAAACGTTTACACCAATGTGTGTGTAAAATTGCCATCGTGGGGAAAAATTCCCCGTTTAATCAAAAAATTGTCCTGAATAATGTCGTTGTAGAAAAAAATATATAAAATGGATTTTAAATTAATGATTCATCTATAAAAAAACCTATTCTTTGAATTTATAACGCGAAATTTATAAAATTGTCACAAAAAATGTAGTCGTAGAAAACATTCATTAACTCAAACCAATCACTTGTTATATTAAAAATTTACTGCTCTACAAATAGTTAATTTTAGATTATAAAATAAACTGACGTAGAAAACTTTTAACGATCTAATTAGCTGAGTAAAAACCAAAATAGTATAAAATACCGTGTGGGAGTTGTAAACGAAATTCTTAATTCAAGATTTTTTAAGATAACTGTTAAAATTGATTGTAAAAAGAAACAAAAATTTACTTCTCAACATATCGTATAAATATTACAAGGAAACAGACGTCAACAAAAAACGTATTAAACGCTTCGCCAACCTTAACGAGTAAATTGTACAAATAAATCAAAACAAAGCTCAATTTGTACAGAGTCGAAACTGTATTTAGCTTTATGTAATATACGTATTACGAACAAAATGTTTGTCGTAAAGGCGACGGAAACAAAATACTTATCGTGCAATAAAATTTGACAGTTATGATGCGTCACAAGGTGGGATTCTTGCGGTATTTGTTTTAAATGTTCCAAAGTCAAAAGACAATCGTTGATTAAGCAACACAAAAATGTCAATGACACCGGTAAAAAAAAATAAAAAACGGCATAATTTTTTATCGTTATACATGTCATTTTAGTTATAATATTTTTTTAAATAAGTTTGTAGCTGGCCTCAAATATTTATAGCATTAGTGTTACTGGCCATATTAAAAACGAAAACTTTCTATACTTTTCAAATGTCGCATAAATTTTTCGACTGATGCTACATTTAAAAAGAAAAATTTCAGGGGACGTGACGGAACACACGGATTTGAAGTTATTGATAATTATACACGAAATTATAGTAATCGAATATATACAATTATACAGTAATGAATAGGCACACCGTGTTGCATCGGTTAGACGTGCAAATACGGGGTCCGGTGTAATATGCTCATTCTGTCTCATTAGGAACATTGTATGGGATCTCGCACTTCCATTATCCGTGCAACCACGGCGCACAGAGCACCTTAATGATCGCTACAAAAACTGCCACTCGGAACTTAATTACGCAAAATTCCACAAACGAATAAGCGAATGGTACTACTAAATAAGAATCGCCATCCGTTTGTGAGCAACATTGTATAAGGTAAGATGCTTCTCAAATCTGACGCATAAACACTATCCATTTCGCGTATTACACGTGCTTATACAAAAACCGCCGTACTATCCCAGCAGTGTACAGCGAACGACGACGATACACGTCAATGCCTTAAACGTTGTAAAACTGCGCAATAAATCACGGCCCATGTTTTTTTATACCAACTATTGAAGTGAGGATAGAATGGCAGCAGTAAACCACGCGGGATTTTATTTCTAATATACATTATTACAACTTAGACCTAATAAAGTGGATTTTATTGTAGGAACGCCTTACACTGTGATCCATGACTCGTTTATTTTGGCGCCAAGTTTTAAAACATGCGAATGCCGACAGTTATTGGCTTTTTAACAATACTTTTATGGACTGTCTACACAACAATATATTATAATAAGGACCATTATCATACCGATATGTGAAAAAGTATACACATGGTAGGTATCTAAATATAAATTTTACTTGTTTTTCAACTTTGCTAACAAGTTTTTAATGATGCAATTCAACGTGAGTTTTAATATAACTGACTAGGAAATAAAAATCACTCATTGTTGTGACAAAATTTGCTCTGTTCTACGCTTTTAAAATTTATTAATGTCAAAATGAAATTCAAAACACAATTGTACAATACAACAAATCATTTGATGTAAGCATTTACATACTAGCGGCAATTAAAATAATAAAAAGACAAATTTTCAAATATCGAACGAGCGCGTCTAATGCGCCCTATTATCGGGCTTCGCGGGCATTGTTCGCTTTTCACTGGGTCCCAGCCAGCGTGAGGTCGCGTCGGGCCAGTGTTTCGGCTCTATCGGAATGTGTTTCGGTGAACGGCGCTATGACTGTCGTAATTCAAAAATTCAACGCTGGCAGTTTGGACGAATGCCGTTGCCCTGTTTGCTTTTTCATTTTAAATATGACACTAAAAGGCGCCAATTTGAAATGAGAACGTTGATTTATTTTTAATTCTATAGAATTAAAATTAAAAATACAAGAATAATAATAAATTGCTCCACAGATTCAACAAAAAATCCAAAAAATATTATGTATATATTTATTTGTAAGTATCAATTAACAAGCTTGTAACCGATAGGAGTAAGTAAGGATTGCTAATTTTTAATAGTTCAAGATTTGCATAATGATTGATACATTAATTAATTTTAGTGATTTAATTATTATGAGTCATATAAAAGCAATGTGAAATTGACATTTAATTAAAAAAAAGAACGGTTTACTCATAATCTGCATTTGAAATATTCCATCCTTTACCTTAGCAATGTAATGCCTGTACTTTGGAGGTATGTCGATTTTGTTGTATCATCAAATCACTCCGTAGCGCGTGCTCCCTTGCTCGTCTTATGATTTTATGTTTATCATTCTGTTTGACATTTTTGAACGAACAATGAACGTTATCCTCTCTCACTCCTATTGATAGCCATCTGCATTGTGTGAAGGAGGACGGAATGTGATTGTTGGCTTGTCCTTTACTTCGAACACGAGGTGATGAGCTGAATCATTGTGTAATAATGTGGATTTACTTTTAAATAACTCTTTATTCCCTACACTGCGCTTTATATGTTACTTATCTGGGTATGTAAGTAATTTACTGACACGTAAATTTTCCTTTTGTTACTTTCTAATCGCGAAAATATAAAGATTAAGAAAGTTATTGATATTAGATAAAACGATTAATTTTCGTTACCACTCAACGCTATAAACATCTTAACAACACCTTCATGATACAACTCTAAAGTATTATTCGAAACTATGTTACTACTACTCATTATAAAATCTATTATAATCAATATGAATCAAAAGAAAACTCTAAATATTATGCTCTATTTATTAGTTTTCGTCCGGAGATGGCCGGAGATGGAAATGTACTAGCATAAGGCTGTATAATAATATAACAATTTAAATTCAAGTTCGCCGGACCGAGCCGGGACCAAATTATAATATACAAATGAGCGGGTGAGCAGAAATAACGAAACAGTTTATGTCCCGCGCGTTCCCACAGGAACGCTATGCGCCGAGATCGGAACGGCGAAATGTGTGGAGTATACACGATACCTTAAATGTCTACATCACAATAAATTTGTGCAAACAATATATTTTTCAACACACCTCATATGCTATATAATATTTTGAAGATACTGATATTTAAGTATTCAATATGAATTTGTTTCAATATATCTTTTTATGAATTTGCGGCATACAGAGAAAAGTATATATGTAACTTTTGGTTTAGCTTCACAGTTTATTGGCGTTAATCTGCTATTTTTACTTTGACATTATCTGGCTTAGACTAGACTAAGTTTATCACAATTTTATTTATGACTTAATCACAAATAATTAAAAACCGAAAACTTAATAAACCATAGTTACTAATATTGAATACAAGTGTTAAACAAGGTTACAAGATATATAGAAAATTTTAACTTATGATTTCATTATGTTTTTATCTTTAAGTCTTCTCCACTGCACTCGCTGTGCTAAGGCGCGGAGTATCTGAGTGTCGGCTGATATATTGGAGCTGGGCCCGTAGCCTCCGGCGGATCGCCCGCACTCGCCCACTGCGCCGACGCAACTCTCTACATGGCTTGATTGCTATATCTAACATTTTGACTTTCTTAAAAACATTACGCGTAAGTAACAAACGAGTTAAAAACACTCGAGCACTAATAGGGAAGAGATAATGTAGAATAACTACAAAAGTATAGAGAATAGTTTATTCCTAAGACTTACGCGAATATTTGACATTTTAAATTAAACAACTTTATGGATTTTATCGCGGTTAATTTTTAAATTTTATCGCCCGACGTTTCGAACCCTCTACAGCGTTCATGGTCACGGGTAGGACTGAGGTGTTTGATGCCAGCAAAAGCTGTAAAAAAACGTTATGCTCTTTGGCTAAGTTAGATACGTTTTTTTGTTTTGGCAGCTT
>JAOCPS010000007.1:2568225-2587101 GCA_025505425.1 Graphium colonna | reverse complement strand
ATGTTCTCTGCACCACCTTAAGGTTACTAATAGATGATGCTTACGGCATTAAGTCCATCTTTGTACTTTTGTAAATACATAATGTATAAATAGATAAATAAATATTTTATTGTAAAATAAATAGGTAATAATATGATAAAATACTTTATTAATGATCGGCTTTAAGCAAAAAAAAATTAATTCAGAAACAAACCAGGCGACATATAACACTTAACGCGTATATGCCTAAATGAAAAAAAAAAGAAATAAACCTAATATTAACTAATTAATGCAAAAAATACATTTATTGGCTTGCCGTTATGAAATAAACGCATCATATATTTAAACGAAAATTGTTGTAATAAATGTCCTCAAAAAAACCCCACACTCATATGCAGATCCTTAATACTCGCCAAAAAAAAACAGCCTCCTCATCAGAGCATAATTTGCATTATTCGCGATCCCGCACCTCAATTGGAAACGAAGAAGGCGCGTGCTGACACGCGCTACCGTCTTACGTGTTATAGTCCAAGAGCTCAACATCATTTCATTAACAAATCAGTAAAATATAAACGCGTATTCTATTTTCGAAATTTACGAATTAATCAAGCAAAACATGTTATAAATTCATTTGTTCATATAATTATTAAACACAAATTAGTTATATAAAAACATTGACATATTAGTTATATGAAAACATTTTATAATTCAGTAATTTTTTCAACGAGGATCTTATATTATCTAATATATGTACACGATATATCAATCGGGCGAAAATTACGTGCAGTTTAAACTCGTAGCTGGTTAAGCTCTTGAACTATAAAATCCATTTGGCAGTAATTACGGGTGTAAATTCGTTTGAACCTTGAGGCTTTACGATGTCTGAATTTGAGTTAGTTTAGCTTTCAGCTCTCGGTAGAGTGATTTAAGACCTTATGCCCTTTTTTAATACTTATATATTATATACGGCTAAACAGTCAGGCTAATAGTCTAGTAAAGGTATATATAGAATATTGGTTACTGCTTAACCTTGCTTCGTAAAGCTTAACAACTCTGAAAATGTCAGACATAAACGAAGATTCGTTTTTTACTAATAAAAAAATTATATTTTATTTGAATATATTTAAATAATAAGGTTCTTTTCATCTATTAATTGTTATTTAATACATAGAAATGGTAGTTTAAGAACAAAACACATTTTTAGTGATATTAGATGATTTTTTAACCGTAAACGATGGATGTAGAATTTACGCATTTTTATTTAGAAGCAAAAAAAATTGGTTAGTGAATAAGCAGTTTTTTAAGCTTTGAAACAAATTTAAGTCAAACAGTCAAACCATCAATCTTTTTAATTTACCTGTACAATATAATCTTTAATTATAATCTCTATCCTTACAATTATCATTCACCTCTGGCTGCATAACTCACGATTGTGTCCCTCAAAATTGTACTCAATTTATTAAAATTGCTCTTTAATTTATTGAAATTGCGCGGGTTGTATACGATTTGCATACTCTGTGCATCGGTTGAACTTTAATTGCAATGCTTCAAGTTTTCTTAACGCAAAAGTATTAGTATTGAGTTTTGTACGTAATTTTTTTATATATATTTTAAATAAAACATACAACCAATAGCACAATTTTAACTCTTTTTAAATTATAAATGAAAACAAACTTTAAAAGACAATGAATTCCATTAAAGATATTGTTATGAGAATTTCTTTTTAAAAATTAAATTATTTTTATATTTGACGGGATACTGGCAGTGAATTTCAACGTCTTTAAGGAAGAAAAATTTAAATTAAAAGTAAACGCGGCACGTTCGAATAAAAACTTCTCATGGGAATTCGTTCGCGAAGTGACAAAAGATGCAACTAATGACGCGTGCAATCGAGAACTTTCGCATTCAACAAAGGCAAAGATCGATAGTACTGGCCGCTCCTTAAGCCTAATCGTTTTGAGAGGATGTTTTTTTGTCGAATCGTTCTCCTTTTATTGTTAAATAAACCATAAATCGTTATGAAATGGTCGCCATTGGACAATGAATGGGCCATCGAAGTCGGGTGCGAAGTTTTCGTTGACAAAAAACACCATGGCAAGGACAATATTTCTGAATATCGTTGTTTTTTTTTCTCCCATTCTAGCGCCGAGAGAGGCGCTAAAGGTGATTTAAATGATAATGCTTTCGATTATTCAAATCCGATGTGTGTATGGATTCTAAACGATCGAAAGAATGTATTTCGATAATTCTAAATAAAATGTCGAAACTATAACTTAATTTATCGAATAAATCATAAATATTTTGGGGAATATTTTAAGTGATATAATTCAACAATACAACTAATATATAAAAATAAAGATAAATAAAAGATAATAACTGTAGAAAATGTCATATATGGCTAAAGAAAAAAAATCGATAAAAGAAAAATAAATATTTTTTTAAATATTTGCATGCACAGATAAATAAGAATAAGTTATGAAACGTTGCGATTCCAATCGTCCGCTCACTTAACTTGTTCGGTCCTTTAGTAGTGGGTCCAGCGCTGCACGGAGTGCTGGGCCCGCGCAAATTAAGAGAGCATCGATTGGAGTCCAAGAGTTAATTGGGAATACTCACAGTGTTCGGGCGTCAGGGGACGCGCGTAATGGGCCGAACGATTGAGCCTTCGCGTACAAATTAGGCGAGCGCGCGTCGTGGACTGTACGAGATGGCGGGTGGAACGGTGATTTATTAACTGGCCGTATTGCGTAGTCGGCGTGTATAACGCGAGTGGCGCGGCGTTGGCGGCAGTGGCCTGAGGAAGAATAACCCCAGGAGTCGATGGGAGCTGCCACCGCTTCCGAACGCCCCCCTTCCCCGGCCCCCCGCCCGATACAGATCACGCATTCTACGAATACCTTAGGGCACGGCGCGGGCGACGAGCAGCGGTCCTTGTCCCGCGCGCCTCCGCGGACGCCTCGGCCGACGCTGGCCCAGCGCCGAGCAAAGGTCGACGCGGCCCAGAGTAGCGCGTGCGCAACACCGGCAGCGCCCACATCACTACGCCGTTCACTCAGAACCATACACACAAATATACCGCTGTCTCGCTTCCACTGCACACCAGCCACGCGCCTCTCGCTCGCACGCGAACCGTATCTAGTTCGGCCGAGACGCGTTGCGCGGTGGCAGTCGTCGGGCGGTGTTTTGTTGTGTTTTTTTTGTTTCTCGATGCGTTCTCGTCGTCTCGCCGGTCGATCCACTCGTTTTAATAAATCCGGGGCGTCGTGCCACCGGGTTACGCCTTCCTTATTATGCGGGCGTTACGAAAGACGTGTTACATAGCGATGCCAGCGCGGCCAGTTATTTATGATTGCCCGCGGCTACCGCGATACGCGCCGCCTACCGTCTTGACCACTCCACGCACGCACACCCACTCACTTATACACCATACGAGTATATTTTCATCAGCATCCCAAAAATATTTTTTTATTATATTTAAAAATTACTTTTGTATTCGTATTATTTAGCACTGTCATAAAGAGATTTAAATATGAATGATATTAATAACATTTTTTTATTTAAATATTTGTTACTGTTAAACTTATTGAAACGCTTTTATATTCAAGCAAAATATGCTATAGCAATTTGTATGATACTATAAATATTAGAGACGATAGTTACCTCCATAATCATGAATATTTACTAATCTTCAATTAAACATTGTTTTACATGTAGTAACTTTTAAAATAATGCTCTATACTGAAAATAGTAAGTAATAGTAGTTTGGTAAAAAAATGTGGATTGTTCTATTATATATTTTAACCCATACTCTCTGACTGTTAAAATTAATAAAATATAGATAGCTGTTATATTAGTGTAAAAAGATCAGACAAAATTCTAATTAGTAACATTTTACTTCTAACGAAAATATTTTAATTGTTCAAATACGTATTACGTATTTCAACTATCACATAAGTTAACTGTTTAAAAAATATATTACAATATAAGATTTTATCTCAGAACTATAACTTTTGACTTGAAAATTAAGAATTGCATTCAAATAATACGTAAATATTCAATCTTTAACACATTAAAGACTGACATGCAACATTATAAGTAATTACTCCGAAATATGTTTAATCAATTTAAATATTTAATTCTATTTAAACACATAATTACTTGAAACATAAAGAAAAAAAATAACATTAAATATTATTGTCGTATCCAAATACAGTTAGAAATTGAAAGCCATTTGAAGCAGCGTCTTCGCTTATTGATGCATTAAGGATTAATATCTTTGACAATAGATTAGAAAAACATTTACTTTTTAGGCACAAACTGACTAATGCTTAGAAATCATGGAAAGTAACGTTCCAACATCCACATCTGTTATCTTAACTAACGGTATACGGCGACACGCGTTGAAAATCTACAAAACAATTCTTTTAGAATAAGCCATACAAAGACATCCCATTCAAAACCGATACGCCTATTAAAGGCCAATCATAGGGACAAGGGATAGTCTACAATGGAACATCAAAACATATTAGGGTATACATTGTCTATGGAATTGTATGACTTTGTGCGAAACTACGGGTGGCTTATTGAGTCTTATTGACACATTGTCTTTGACAGAGAAGTGTCGCGGGCCAACAATAGACACCAATGTTTGCTGACATTGTAGAGGATTGTGCTTTATGGCTCGAAACACAAGTCTTAATAGAATTCGGGACCTTTTTTTTGGTCCCTGGATTTAGACCACACGGAGACGGTGCGTTGCTAATTTCCCAATTTCGATTTTGAACGATGCCCCCGAGGTGTATTTTTGGAAACGTATTTCGATGGGTTTCGCAATTTATGCTAAGCGATACCAAGTCTTATGCCTATATATTATTATAAATGAGAAAGTTTATGATCAAGTCCGTAACTCATGTAAAAGCTACTAAATTTGTTTTTAAAAGTCTACAGCAATATTAATTGTACGCTAGAATAAGACAAAGAATACGACAAAATACATTAATCCCACGATAGTGGCAAACTAATAGTTTCTATCAATGATAGGTGAGGACCACAACCCATAGACATTCAGCGTTTCCGTCCATTAATACAAAAGGTCCAGATTTTTTTTTTCTATTGATGAAATATAAAGATCCTCTGTCAATATTAAAGCCTTTCAAGCTAACGTAAAACTTCTATAACGCCGTGGTATTACGTAGCTCTTAGAAATGATACTGAAAATTCTTGAGTTAGGTGAAAGCATTCCGCGTGAAGTGAAGTATTATATAAAAATAAAGTATAATATAAAAATTAAATTGTAAAAACTTAAAATTGTTGTATTACTTTTTTAATACTGTTGTGATATATTTAAATACTGTCGGCGATTTTGTTACTCGCATATATTATTACTTACTCGATTTTCAACACTTGAGCTGCTTAAAGGAACTCACTAACGATATTTTAAAATAAAGTTCAGTATAAAAATATTATGTACGTATATGCGTACCTTTATTTGCAGAATTATGGAATTGGCACGAGTCTTTGTATTGCAACATTTTTGGCATCAGACACAATCGTAGTAAGTGTAACTAGTAAATCAACTAAAGCCATATTCGAATATTACAACACTTAAATCGAATTAAATACCAAAGCATTGCCATCCAAAAATAAATACCAAGAGTCTGAGAGCCGAAATAAATCCGCGAAAGGTCTTGCTTGTGTTTCGAATTGAAATATATCAACTTATCTGGCGTCGCCGATCCGAAGGTGAACCACGAATTTTGTCAACGTTCCAACCTTAAGTTTTAAGTCCAAACAAAGCGAACAAAATAAATGGACGTGGCGTGTTGTAATTAGTTAAAGATCGACAGGGACGATAATTTATCAGAAAATTCCCAAGGGATGTACCTACACATTGGTTACTCCTAATCTGATTCGAGTAAGCTACCGGTACCATAAAAGTCGACAATCTACAGACAGATCACCTGAACTCCATATAGAGTGAGCTAGCTCGGAGAATAATGTTTTGGCTCATCATTAGTCTCACGATGCGAGTCGATCGCAGCGCTTTGTCTTTTGAGAGTCGGTGACGCAACTCATACCGAAACGGAACAATAAAGTCATAAAATCTACAGAGGAATTATAAATCTTATGGCTTTCCCTTTAGGGTTCAAATTCTATTAAAGTGATCCCCGAAAGAGTCGGCCCGTTGACAACAGAGACATCGGCGCTGCTCTTTTTTGAATATCGATTGTAAAAGGCGTTCTCATGGCGTTGTGAGAACTCAAGCGGCCAGCCGCCGCTCAAATTCTTTGGCCTATTCAATGCGCTCTTTGTGTCAGTGCTTGTAACACGTAAGCCTGTCAGTGGACGCGATTGTACTAGCTCACCAAGAGATCGGATACGAACGAACTATGCGACAGTACACAGGGTACAATGGCATCGAAATAATAATCTGTTGACCGTTACGCCCTCGTTATATCGGTAGAAAACTAAACGCCGCCGGCGACTATCGCCTACACTTATTCTTCGTCGCATTCAAAAAGAAATATAAAACACAAGGGGCCAGTATTCTGTTTATCGATGTCGGTAATCGAATTCATAAAATAAACACCCGAAAAAACTTACCGAGAATTCCACGCGGCATTAGAATCAATTAAAAAAAACTACACAAATGGTATTTCAATGCAAATAACTCGAATGATTAATGTCACTAATCTGCAATCTGCCACCGGATTCCACGGCGAATTCTCTGTAGAGGCTTTACGAGTCCCCAGTAAATTATACGCCGTCGCTGGCCTTCGACAATTTTTTTCTAAACGATTAAAAAAATCACCGAAAAGATATTTCGAATAAATCGAATAAAACCCGATTATAAATAAAAAATAAAAAAGCACTTACCGTATTTGTCGATCGGCATCTTCACTAGTATATGGTAGCGAATAATTCGAAATTCAAATTAAAAGTTTTATCGAGAGCGGAGCGAATCCGCAAAGTGCTCCGATGCGACCGTTTGACGGGGAAATAGTGACAATATTAAAGCTGATTCTTTCTCAAATGTGGCGACTTTACAGGACCGCGGCGAATCAATGTGATACCGAAAAAGACATCGGCATTCGGCACACGGTTGGGAAATTGCGCACCGCAAACGCTCACACACAGAAATAAACAATTCAATCGCACAGCGTATATTATATTAACTCGGCCGTGTCCACTCCGCGTTATGCAGGCGACAATAAAAATGCTAATGGCCGAACAACTATGTCGTAATTTACGGTGCTGCGATATTGAGACAATCGCCGGTTTTTTTATTGGCTTTATTTTTTTCTGCTACTTATAAGTGGTAGCTCGGCCGATTGTATGCGATTCCGACGGTGCTTCATTAGTGGGTAATGTGCCGCGCCTAATCGTAGCTATTTATTGATAAGTGAGCGTTACAACGAGGTAAAATCCACTGACATCATTCGAACGTCCTATAGAATCGCGCCTTGTGTAAATATTGGCATTAATCATACAAATGTCCTTTAGATAAAGCCGATTGTGAAGGCGTGTTCGGCGATTGATAAAAAATACACACTGAGATAAACGAATTGGCTCTACTAAAACTCTTTGTTTAAAAAGTATTGTGGTGAACTATTAAGTGACTAACAAAGGCAGAGTCATATTAGCAATAAAATAATTATCGTGTACCTACTGTATCCTGGCATATTGAAGATTGATTTACGTTCTTTTTATGTGAATTTCATCGCGAACGGTTTAAAAGCCAAAATTCAAGAAATTACACTGAATTATTTGTTTAAAAAATTCTTTTCCGGTGTTGGTATATAACACTTGTATCGTTTCCATTACACTTTTCTTTAAAAAACAACTATATTACAACTTACTTTAGCACAAAAACCTCTAAAGCCTTTTCTCGGATGGAATAGTTTCATAATATTCATAGAATAAGGAAATTTAATTGAAAAACAAATCGAGCAGTGGCTCAAGTAACTTAAGCTTGAAAGCCTCTTCTCACATGGAAAGCCTTTTTTCCTATGGGAGAGAGATCTTATATTTATTTTAATATTTTGAATTTAAAATCATACATTCGACCACTGTCTCAACTAACATTAACTTGAAAGTTTCAGGTGAAGAGTGTAACGTCTGATTTTAAATTAAAAAATTGAATTTAGAAATCATACATTATGCTATTCTTTCAACTACCTTTAAAAGTCTGTGAAGCTTTCAAGCTAAAGGTAGTTGAAAAGTTTAAAAAACTGAGATGTAAGAGTACAAAATCATATCTAAATTCAAAATTTTAATTTAAAAATCAAATATTTGAGCATTGTCTCAACTAACTTTAAACTTCCTACCATTCTTCTTCGAACTCTAAGCCTTGGCCGTCAACGTATAAAATACTACATTTACCAATGGCGACAAACGCTGATAGCTTTTGGCTCCTGAGATGGATGCCTTTTCCGTTCTAACAAATTTCCCTTCATAATCCTCGATATCTTTTATTCCCTTCCTTCCAATGACCGTGCTCGGACTGAGCTCCAACATATCGGACGTAGGGGTGTCCATAGATGGTATCGATTCAACTGCTACCCCGTTTGCCAAATTTTAAATAACATTCAACTAAAGCGGAAACTTAAAAACAGTTTTATTAACATCATGGACAGTGCGGCTAGTATTATTTTATATTTTTCACATTCCTGCGTTTAACTTATTTACTTACCGTCGGTTTAGGACGTGTACAAAATATGATATTTTGAACTCGATTTTAAGAAAGCAATGTTACTTCACTAAACAGATGAAGAGGTAGGTACTAAGATTTCTAGTTTATACATATTATTACTTTTTAGAGAGAATTTTTATAAGATATTATCTTTACGTAAGGTATCTTCACGTTTTAGGAAAGACGTTATATGAATTAAAACAAAAATCGAAAATTCTTATTTAAATTAAATTTATTTAGTGTACTATCCCACAGAAGTCCTTGCACTGGACGAACAAACTATTTTAAAAATAGCTCGTCTGTTTCGATTGACAGTTAGCTCTCCAGCTGATACAAACATTATTTTTAATGTATTAACAAATAATAGACTTAATATATTTCCTCCCTTCTCAGATTTGAGGAAAGATTAATATCCCATTCTTATTAACTTTGGCTCATACACCGTTTGTTAAGGTTTAATACATTTTTTTACTACTAATAAAATTCGATTATAAGTCCCCGAGTATTTAATATTTTATTCTAATTTATGCGTCATATACCAGCTATGTTATCCTTTATCAGCGGTTTCAACTGAAATTACTGAAGGATATTTATTATTTACCTAATTTTCTTTCACTTAGCTTTATTACATATCTTTAACCTTGTCGTTGGCAAAATCATCGATAATAACGATGGATTCCAGTATAATATAAAAGAACAAGAAGAAATATTTCGTCACACTAATGCTGTGAAAAACTAAAATTAATAAGATTAGTTTTAGGCTTTCACAGCGTTACCGGTGGAATAAATTTAATAGTTTACTTAATACAAATGCTGTGCATTTTATTCATGAAGGATTTAAAAAACGTGCTAACGGTTCACTCGATATTAGGTAATCATCACAATCTGTGAATATCCACAGCGTAATAGTTTATCTGTTCCATAGCTTAATATGAGGAAACCATACTCCTCTCACCCACCACAAAAAAGTATTGTGTGAGTATAAACACTTCCCCTTAATACGAGTGTTTTTATTTTTATCCGACCAAAAACAAGGAGGAGGTTCTCAATTCGGATGTTTCTTTTATTTTTTTGGGGGGTTGAACCGATTTTAAAAGTTCTTTCTTTATCTCAATGGAAAAAATTCCTAAATGGTCACATAACATTTCAAAAAAATCAATTCAGTGGTTTATTTTTTAAATTAAAATAACGCAAACATGTTCTCAAAAGTACCCTTTTAACGTGATTTAAGTTTTTGTAACTTTCTGTGAAAATAATCTTGTATATTATGCCTTATATTTGACTGTCCCTTATATCTGACTGAACATGGTTTATCTATAAGTGCAGTATGAAGTGTTTATAAGCTAATCTTACTACATTTGGAAATATACTCAATGAAACAGCCTGCAGGCTGTCACTGATTACATTTAAATTTAATCAGTTAATACATATACTCGTACTAGGTCTTTACCTATGAAATTGCCGTTAGTCAGTACTGGTCATTTCAAATAAAAAAAATTGGAATGGCACAGTATTCTAAATTTAAATTAATTTTGTTTTAAAAACATGACATTCTCTTTACGAATTCAGTTTTTGGTTTATTGATTAGCGTTGTATTTTCATTACATTTGAAGATTTTTCGTCATAATGGATATTTTAAAAATTCGTGTAATTATGAAATATGAGTTCCGTCGTGGCACCAACGCGACACAAACGGTACGTAACATCAAAAACGTTTACGGAGAGAACTGTACAAAAAATCACACAAAGTTCGGTTCTCGAATTTTTGACTTAAAAAAATTAAGCTCGTGGTCGTCCGGACACTTTGGTTAACAATGATAAATTAAAGGCGATTGTGGAAGCTGACAAAACTCAATATACAGCTGAGCTAGCAGCAGCTTTTGATATTAGCATCAAAACAAAATTGATTAATTGGCGACAAATTGGCAAGGTAAAAACGCACCAAACCCACGAACTTAACGATCGCCAGCGCAACGTACGCGCCGAGACCAGCCTCGCGCTGCTCAACAGGCAAAGAAATGAAGGAATTTTGAACCAAATTGTTACGTGTGACGAAAAATTGATTCTGTTCGACAATCGAAAGCGCTCAGCAAGTTAGTAAGATTCTGGCTAACCGAACCTAAACCAAAAATGACCCTTAAAAAGTGATCGTTTGGTGGCCTATTGTGGGTGTGATTCACCACAGCTTTTTACAAAACGGTATAAGCATTACTGCAGATGTGTACTGTGAAGATCTGGAGACAATGATGAAGAAGCTTGCACATCTGAAACCAGCTTTGGCCAATCGGTCGTCCTCACTGCTCCTTTACGACAACGCGCGACCCCACACTGCGCAACAAACAGTCTCCAAGCTCAAAGAGCCGAAGTTGGAAGCTCTCAACCATCCGCCATACTCACAAGATCTTGCAACTACCGACTATTACTTTTTTCGAAATTTAAACAACTTTTTAGTGTGCAAGAAATTCAATTCCCGAGAGGCAGTACAAAATACCTTTGAAGAGTTTGTTGCCTCCCGTCCAGCTGATTCTTACAAGAAAGGCATCAGTAAACTTCCAATTCGTTGGCAAAGATGCGTCCATTGCATGGGTATTACTTAGAATAACAAAAATAAAAAAAAATTAAAATAAGTACTTTCACTTATTACATACAAATCGGCAATTTCATAGGTTTTAAGACCTATTATAATTCTGTATCATTAAACAGTCATCCAATATATTTTTAATTATAAATATATAATTATGTGACAAATCAAACACTACCCGGATGCTGATCAGTTTGTTTATTAGCATAAAATTTATTGGTCGATATATCTATATTGCATATTTTATAACATACAGTCCGCTCAGACTATACGTCTCCTCGAAATAAATTATAATTGAAATGTCACCAAGATCATTTTAATGTCATCTTTTAACGTTATTTCCTTCCTTATCACTGAGACACAGATGTTTCTATTGAACGAGAACAGCTTGCTATGACAGAATCAATTCGAATTCTATTAATGAACCTATTATGCAGATTTAATCGATTTAATTCGTCGAATATCGATAAATCTGCGAAGGCGAGACAAATAAGTCATAACATTGGAAGACCAGGTAAGGACAAGGCGGAATTGTGCCTTTTTATTTGGTATCGATACAAGAATCGACGTGTTGCGAAATGACGGAGTTTAAAAAAAAACCGCGTGTTTTAGTGGACCGTCTTCTTAAACCAGTTTGCCGTTGCGATTTTCAAGTCAATCCGATCTATTCATGGGTGTGATAAAATGGACGTGTATGTTTTTTGAACAATGAAAAATTTAAACGTAACCTATCTATCAGAACGTCATGGAACATTCTAGTAAAGGCAATTGGGCGATTGCATGGTGTAAATATAAGTAATATAGCATTAATAGTATAATAGATGCTTTGAGTTACCTGAATGCCATTATTTACGTAGAGTTACATTTGTACGTAGAGTTGTTTACGTCGAGTTAAAATAACATTTAACTATCGAAGGTTCTAACATATAAAAAAAAAGAAAAACAATAGAAAGTTCTTCCTGTAAATGTGAAAGTTTCTATTTATGGACATTCAGATGTCTAATTGAAAGGAAACTGATGAAATCATAACAATATAGCGTAGAAATTTTTCCTTTCAAGAAGCGAAAATCTAAATATTTTTTTGTTTTCTTTAACTAACTGAAACTTGTACTCTAAAACTACTGGAGACTTTTTGAATATTCTTTGCGTATTGAATTGCTAGTTTTGTTATTAATATTTTAGGCTATTCCACAATACGCCACCCTTAGAAGCCGGGCAATTACTAAATCGTGATGAAAATCGCGGAACATAGCTAACTAAATGTATAACAGATACTTATAATGTTGAATGGAAAACCAGCTCGATATGTGCATCTTATTTCATTTGCAATTTTAATTCGTCTATCAGCTTTTTTTTAGTGTAAACACGGAAATGTCACATTTTGATATGCATGCCACAGACAACAAATGTCAATTACTACTGCTACAAGTCTTTGTGCTGAGCACAATTTTTTACATTACATATATTTTTTTTAAATTTAATAACGCTATTATAATTACATATAAGCTTCTTTTGGGCTTCTTTATTTCGTCTTTGTTTATTTTATTTTGATTTACCTAGGTATATAGATACTGTAGTGGAATGTCAATCAAAAATAAAGATCTATTAGTTTTGGATAGTCTATTTATCGAGTAAGGTCATAGTGTTATGTTATTTAACCTAAAATATAACATCACGCTATGAACATTAGGAGCGGAGCATTATTGAAAAATATTGCAATAACGAGGAAAATTTACGCGCGTGGAACCGCCGAGACCAGCTCGAAAAGTCATAATATAAGGCCTGTGTTATTTGCAAAAAATGTAATTAGACGGTGACAATAAGTGTTATAAGATGTTATGCTAGAAGGCTTAGGTGGACAAGTTTACTTTTGAAGATAATTTGAAACACTTTTTTGGCTAAGCAATATCTAATGTTACTTGCAGATCATGTTTTTTTTTTATAGGTATAAGAATATTTATAATCGGTTAAATAGTTTATGAATCAAAGCAGTACAAAGAAACACACAAAACACAAGCTAACAAATTATTAAATATTTGAATTTGTTTACCATATTAGTTTAGGTAACCCTTTCTTAAGCAAAGAGTGATGTAGAACACATTCAGTCTATTATAGGAGGGGTATTGTTTTACAATTTCCGTTAGTTACGTCTATGGACAGTTTTATCTTCAGTATTTATAATTTTCCTAAATTCATAACCTTAAGCACAGTAAGAAAAGTTAACTTACAACCACAATATATTAAACTATTTAAAATATTTGGAAAACAAAACGCACTAAACCCATCAAAATAATTTCATTTCGTAGCATCCACTCCTTGTATTTCTCTGTTAATCTAAGTACCTTGAGATACCGAAATAATTATGTGACCGAATCTTTTGTCTCGTAAAATATTGTCTTTTTTAGCAAGGTCGATGCAAAACATTTCGGTGCCAATATGTTTTATCTCGAGAAAACATAATTCACACCGATTTTCATATTCATCGTCGATAAATTTAGTCCTGAACACGCCTTTTAACACCATTAGATATAAATGTACGCAGTATTATGTTACATTCGACGTTAACCTCACAACCACTGAATCATTATTGACACGTCTGACTATTTATTTGTCGTTATTCCTACAGTGTTTTAACGTATATTTTTTGTTTCTTTTTATTGGAAAAAAAGTGTTTACAACTTGTATATAATAATCCACATCCTTGAACACCTTTTTTAATGGAAAGAAAGACAAACAAGCAAACGGTTCACCTGATGGTAAGCAATCTCGTCGCCAATAGAGGCACAACATCCAGAGAGTAGCGAGTGCGTTGTCCACCTGTGATATTGGATAGAATAGGTTTATATATTATAGGATTGGGTCGAGATTAAGAAATTGGAGAGAAAATTAGTAGGAAAAGAAAAGGGTAGACATGGCCATCTGGCATCCCCAAAATACATGCATGTTTTATTTTATGCCGACTTTATAAGGGGCGATGGTGTTGCCTCGGACAGGCGCCGCCGTAGAAGGCTAAAGCTGTGAAAAGATGTTATGCTCTACCACCTAAAGAGAAGCCTTAATAAGGTTACCAATTAACATTTTATTTATAACTCTTAACCATCATCGATAAACAGACGATCGATAGATAGAGATAAATAGACGGTAGTGGATTAAGGTGGTTAAACACAACATCTTTTCACTGCTCTTCACTTTTATGGCTGCACTCGCCCTGGGAAGACTTAACAAAGTCAGCATAAAATAAAGTATGCATTACTTTTTGGGTTGTCTCATGGCCATTTCTACCCTCTTCTTTTCCTAATGCTTTCTCCTCCAATTCCTATTCCGACCCATCATGCACAATAAACTTTCCAATTTCCTAGGTTGCATTTTTATTACCATTATTTACCCACTCCGGATGCCGTGGGTGCCCGGGCGACGAGGCTTAACATGAAGTGAATCGTCTGCTCTTTTGTCATCTTTTCCATAAAAAAATAACTTTTGGAAGATAAAGTTGACGGTAACAGGAATCGCTATTAGTACGACTTAGGGAACTACAGAAAAACAATTATCTACATTTAATTTTGATCACCTAGCTATTACCGCCTTAAAGTATATTTTAAATTTTATAATTAAAATTTACGTATTAGCAATAATTTAAAATGATAATATATAAATGAAATAAAGTATAAATATATAATAAGCAAATCTAAGCATGTTCTCTCGTAACAGATAAACAATTTCACAAGAACTAATATTAACATAAAAAATATATTGACATTTTAAACAGCCTTTAAGATAATAGACCACTACCATATATAGAAGTAAGATGAATGCTTTTTGGTTATTATCTTTGTCTTATTTTAGAAATTAAGTTTTACCTTTTATTCTTTATTTACCTCTTAATACTAAGTGGTAAATAAAGATACAATCGTGCACAAAATCGCAAAAAAAATATGATTATCTTAGTTATCGGTCAAAACATAAACATATAAAAATGCCTCCGTTTGCCAAGTGGCATAGGCCCTTTGCAAACTGGAGGTCGTGAGGTCGAATCCCGCAAGTGGAAAATAACGTTGTATTGTCGTTTTTTGGCTGGGCTGGCAATACGAGCTGATCGCCCAATTGCCCGAAAAGTAAGATAACTCATGCGTCGCATGGACATGTAAAAAGTCGGTCCCAGTTGTCGAGAACACCTTTGACAGCCGGTTAAGAATGTCTGTATAAAGGTACAGACATCCTAAGAGGGCAATAGAAATATTATTCTGAAAACTAATCCATCCTTTAAATTGAGTTTATCCCTTTGGGTTGCGAAGGTTCGATGCCAGTCGCTCTGTGGCCGACCCTTAGTAATTTAGAAATAAGGCTTAGAAGAAAAAGAAGGTTAGATAAACCATGAAATTATTATTTCTCTTTCATACAAGATCCCCAGTCTAAGTCTATACCACCTAAATACTAAACCGCTAAAAATTCTCCGCATCCAAATGGACGTAAAAATCTAAAATATCCAAAAAATCGTCGAAGAAAAAAGACGTAATGAATCCAAACGGAATCCGATACCGTCCCACGCGGAGGAAACTGCAGGCGATCGTGTTTTGGTAACTAATAAAATTATGCACGAACAAATAAAGGCCGAGCGAGGTGTTAGCTAGTCGTAAAAACAGATTGATCGCTTAATTTTCGACAATATTAGACAATTGGACATATGACGCAAGGGATTTTACGAGCGTCTGATATCTGATATGATCAAAACGATAGGCTTAAGGACATCGATGTGAGTGACTGGTAACTAATGATTTAAATTTTACGCAAAAATAAATTTTTGTGTATAATTCCAATAGATATTTTTGTAAATCACTTGTAATTTAATTTGATCACATTATTTATAATTACGCTGACTAATTTTACATAATTCCCTGTTGGTGTGTTTGGAATAGCTGCCGATGTTTATTCTGTCAATTTCCTTTCTGACTTTTAAGGAAATTGACAGAATAATACAATGTTTGTAAAAAACTCAATGCAAAATTCTTGGCCAATCGCGGCATATTATACTATCATGGGCGTATAAAGAGGGAAACCGGGTAGGCCTGGCCCTCCCCAGGATGATGTAGTACCCACGCAGGATGGCCTAGTGACCACCCCAGGATGGTCTAGTGCCCTGCCCAGGATGGTCTATTACCACGCCAGGATGATCTAGTGCCCGCTTTAGGATGGTCTAGTGCCCACTCTGGAAAATAACCATAGATACGCCCATATACACAGTGATCACTTTCTTTTATAACATATTGATTCATTATAGTTATTATTCGTATTCATTGCAACTTATTTTCACAATACTGTTCAATCCGGGTATATATTTAAATTTAGTTTGTACTGACGAAAATTATGGCAAAGGGACAGGTGATGTCTTTTTAGGAACAAAACTTAATAATTTTTAAAATATTACAATATACTTAATTAGGGATTCCACATTTCATAATTTGTAAGCCATCCGCTGTAATGTTAAATATTCATTTTTGATCATAGGATTCCAGTTTGTAATAATTTTTAAAACATTTTCTGTTTGCTGTCTATTTCATAGTCAATTCAAGAACCTATGTCGAAAGGAAGTTTCGCCTTAGGACCACGGCACACTTTAACGTTTCCCACGTGCCGCACAGTTTTTCCGAAACGGATGTGTGAGCAACCTTTGTTTGCCCATAACGCCACACAGGAAGTCTTTATTGACTCCGGCAATGTTTCAAGCCGTTTACATACAGATACCAGACGTCACCGAAATATCAAAGGTATCAATACACGTTCTCGGAACACCGCGGAAAACCGATAGGGTGCCTTTACGATCGTAAAAGCGAATTTTGAATTGCAAAAATCATTGTTAATGTAACACGAACCTTATGTGGAAGTAATAGAGGTGTTGAGGTGGTTTTAGTGGTTATTGTAGCTGCAAAGTTATTGGGATTTCGGGTTATTGTTGGCCATCGGTGGTGACACGTCGCAAATAATGTTGCGGTGGACATTCGGACCACCGACCGGCATCGGTGCTTTGACATGACAACTCATCCGTAAACCGCACTGGGAGGGCCGACTCGTAATCCTTTCGAGCCAAGAATAAAAATATCCCAATCGCACCGGCTAGTTAACAAAAACGTAACGCGAACGTGTGCGTTAGAGTTGAGGAAAGGTTAAGACAAAGGCAGATTTATGCCATGATTGATATTCATTCGTATGCCGGCATTTTGAATGTACGATGAGACTGTCATATATCCTAAACGGTGGAAATTTGAATAAAATATGACGCGATGCTCATCGTAAATCTGTTCTTTATTCTCGATGTAGTTTGTGTTGTACTCGAAGGTGGCAAATGACTTGACTCTATGGTATATATAATGGTGCTATACCCAAGTTTTTGCCTTAATTAATTGAGTAATTGAAGATCATCACGACACTTATTAAATAACATTCATACTTATTTGACGGGGCTGTTTTGTCATGGCGTAGGTGCTTAGTAGTCGCAGATACAACCCTCGAGGAGACCAAAAGGAACCCAGTGCCTTGCCTTCTGGCTAAGAAGGCCCTTGATATCTGCATAAGAGCTTGTAACGGTTTGATGAAATACCCAAATACCATTCAAGCCGGACCGGGTAGGTTTCGAGCTTTAATTTATAATCGCCCAGCAACCAAAAATCGTGGGGGAGTAGAAATTTTGGTAATCTGTAGGCTATCACTATTCTTCGCGACTGTACTACTATGCAACTGGTAGGTGGCGGTGACGTGACCATTGGGAGCTGTACAGGATAGATCCCCGCACAAGATCCGCCGCTAGGACCTTGCGAGCTTACTGTTCGTTGCCATGCCTTTTCTGGCTACATTGGTCTTAGCCATTTAGATAAGCTAGGCGGGAGTAAAAAAAATATCGTAGAAATAAATAAAATGTGTATATTGAACTATATTATTACTTTTATTAAAAAAGTGAACTTAGCTACATAGTTTGCAATTACCATATATATGATGGTACGAGTAAGTTACGGTTCTAATTCGCTAAAAGACTAGATAGTATTCTCTCACCGCAATTATTGAAAGTTATGGGAGAACCTCGAAAAAGTCATAGGGTATTTGAAAGAAGATGGACATTTAATAACTAGAATTTACAAGTAATATTATTACATTTAACTGCAATGGACAAGACAAAATTGACTTTTTAACCGATTATAATGAAGGAACAAAAAAGACGGGTCGCGACCAATCGCAGTAAAATCTGTTTTATATAATGATACAACTCGTACCCCTAAACAAAGAAAGGTACATGGGACCTTAAATCAGCTAAAGGTCATAAGTAATGTAGAGGAATTATATAAAAAAATGTACAAAACCTGATCTTTTCTGACTTTATACATGAACGACAACCAAAGAAGATTAGATTCCATAAATTCGGGCAAGACAAGAAATTTTAATTAATAGAGTATTTTGTAGCTTTTCACTGTTCGCTACACATACATACTTTATTGTACTTATTACCATAAAAATAAATGTAAATAAAAAAGATCTCCTGTACATTTATTTTTTTTATTTATTGATTTACAACAAAAATATTTAGATTTGTAAATTGTATGCCTATGGATCTTCTTAAGATTGGCGGAAAAAGTGAAAC
>JAOCPS010000007.1:2524663-2554075 GCA_025505425.1 Graphium colonna | reverse complement strand
GTACCACCGCCCTTTATAAAGTCGGCATAAAATAAAGTATGCATGACTTTTAGGGATGCCAGATGGCCATGTCTACCCTTTTTTTTTCCACTCATATTCTCCCTAAATCCTTAATGCCGACCCCATTCTATCCAATTAACCTTTTATATCCAATTTCTCAGGTTGACAACGCACTCGTAACTCTCCGGACACTGTGTGTGTCTATGGGCGACGGGATTGCTTACCATCAGGTGAACAGTCTGCTCGTTTGTCTTCCTTTCCTTAAAAAAAGACACTGAAGCCTGTAAACACAGAATATACTCGCACAGGCTCAAGTTACCACACTGTTTCGTCACCAAATAAAATACCTAATAAAAATTATTTATAATTTATTATTATTATTAAAAAAACATACAGTCGAATTGAGAACCTCCTCCTTTTTTTTCAACAGAAGCAGTAAATGAACCGGCTATCTAAGGCATGGGCCATTTCAGTGATTTTTCACTTGCTATCCGTTATATAACGTTCTCATTGTAGGCAACGATAACGTTAGTAAAAAACAGCGAAATGGTCCATGCCTAACATCTAGATCAGTGTCAGTTGCGATTTTGTCCGAGCCATCTTTTTATTTGTACTTTTAATTACGTTTTGGTAGATATGCAACGCAAATGCAACTTTAGAACAATTTAAGATATTTGTACTTTTTATATACAAGTTATTTTTAGAAAAAAAAATATATTTTCTACCTATGGCATAGTCTAAAGCTCGGGTTTTTTAATGGCCTTGCGCTATTTCTTTTCAGTTGAAACTTTGCTAGAAATTTCTATATCGATCGACAAAATTTCTATATCGGTCGGCAAAGAGATACTAGTAATGTCGAATAGTGAAACTATACAATAATATTTGAGAATATTTATAATTGGTTAAATAGGTTTATGACGAACATTCATGATGTCACTTAAAATAACTACCGCTTCTCGGTTTTCATAAAAATTCTTCTAAACACGAATACTCGATTCCTAAACGCAAAGCGAACTCCGGAGGACAATTTGATGTTCTTATCAACGTTCACGATCTTCGAGTTCGCAAACTTTCCCCCGTCATCGAGGGAGCTTGCGGTGTCGACACACATTTTCTCTCTAATAACACGGAAAAACGTTCAACGATCATACGCCCAACGTAATGTTTAATACGTATGCAGTAATGAGAGCCGTCACGCGAACTCGTGTACCGTTAACAATGTCTTTCAGTAAATTTTCCACTGCAAGAAAACTGTTTGTCTTCTCATCAAACATCCTATCGTCGACCTAAGATAAAGTTGTAATTAATTAATTCCCAATTTATGCATAATATGCGATAAAAACTTCGGTAAATAGAACATCTATCAGCTCCTCTCTGCGTTTTCCCGCTATTGCGATTTTTTCTTTGATGCTCCGCTCCTATTGGTTATAGTGCGATTTCACACAGCCTTAAGCCTCTCTCGATAAATGCGCTTTGCAATACTAAAAGATTTTGAAATTAGGATCAGTAATTCCTGAGATTAGCGCGTTTAACTAAACTAAAGACCCAAACTCTTCAGTTTCATAATATTAGTATTGAAATACGTAATGTTTAGTACTAGATCGCAGACAAATAGTTTCTTTGCGCTCGATAAACGACAACTAGTACTATCCGCTCCGATTTTCCACATAATTTTAGTTATAAAGGTGTCGGACGGCCTCCGTTCGCTCGCAAGTCTGCCGCTATCTCATCCATGGCGTATATCTGGCGCCTCTTAATTGCCACAGACTAATAATTATTATCAGTTCGCGTGCCCGCCTTCGCCGGTCGACTTCTCAGCTACGCAATAACAACTACACGCGCGTTTATCTCACACACGCGCAGACGTTAAGCACGTGCTCTAAATATCACTTGGAACGGCCACGTGGGTTACGTCAAACAACCGTCACTCGTTTTAAAACGCACCGTTTTAAAAAATGTGACGAGAAAGCAATGCGGGTCCTAATTTCGCTCGGGTTTCTTTTAAGATTCGAGTAAAATATTACTGCAGTAGACGTGTCCAATGGTGTCTGAGGTATGTGGATCTTTAACGTTTGTATTATCTCCATGATTTGAGATCGTCTTTAGACGAGACGACCTTTATTTACTACCAGCTGCTACCTGCGGTTTCATTCGCGTATTTTTTTTTATGGTAAGGAAGACAAATGAACGGACGGTTCACCAGATGGTAAGCGATCCGTCACCCATAGACACTAGCAATATCCGGAGAGTCGCGAGTGCGTTGTCAAATTGAGAAATTTGATAGAATAAGTTTGTTAGATAAGATGGGGTCGGGTTTGGAGGGGAAAGGAGTGGGAAAAGAAAAGGGTAGACATGGCCACCCGGCGTCCACAAGAGTCATGCATACTTCATTTTATGCTGACTTTATAAAGGGCGGTGATCCTTCCCGGGGAGCGCGGCCGTAGAAGTGCAGCAAAAGCTGTGAAAAGATAAAATTATCCCCTTTTTTGCAAATTCTGTATTTATGCTCCTCCTGTTCTTATTGTTCAATGCGTGGTGTCATATAATCTAAAGCTTTCCTCGATAAAAGTGTTATTCAACACACATTTCTGTGATTAGAGCGTTCGAACAAATAATCTTTTCAACTTGATAATATTAATACAGATCAGATAAATCTTTTAAATATTTGCAACTTTAACCGAATGCGACCAAATCGAAGCCCATTCGCCCTGCGGCTACCATTATAATGGCACGGCCCGTATAAAACGATCCCGAGTTAATGTATACGCGTCCCGCGGTAATCGATGATTAAACACAACAAAAGCATTAGTGAGACAGGCCATTAATTCCTCAGGTGAACAACCCCGTTCGTCTGCGATGGCGCTTTGTCCGGAATAGCAATTATTGCGACGAGACCTGACTATGTTACCTTTAAACCTTTCAACTATGGATTCCAGCGAACCGCACTGGATCGTTAATGGCACTCTCTCTTCTAAATGTTGTTTTGTACGCGACGGTTCGAAATATAGCGAACGGGTCAGTCACCGATGATATTCGTGTTTTGTACTGGCAACAGCCAAAGAAGTTCAAAGTGGAGATACTTTATGGATAACTGGTGAAATAAAGTTTATAACAAAATTGCTTCGGTAGCATGTATTCTTAACTGGCATTGGCTGACTAACTTGATCAACTCCGTTTAAATATACAGAGAAGGAAACAGTTAGCGCTATTACATCGTACTAGACACCTGAAAATTCGATCGTTTTTCGTGTAATTTTAGCAAGTTTCACAATTGACAATTCGTGTTCAAGTGCGTGTAATGATTTTATTTAATAATTAATAAGATCGATTGCACATTATTTAATATAATAGCTTCTGCATTTATATTATACATATAGGTTAGTTGTGGAGAAAATACCCTCAGTTCAATAGTGTCTAATAGCATTCCGGGACTACATAACTGGAACTGTCTTGATGATAAACTAGATATTTCTGCTGCGTCCATTATTTTATTCGTCCTTATTGTACGTAGTTAATCCTCGTATTATCCTTTGGTTTATGACTTAATTCATTACTTATATTGCTGGATCTTCTTATTTTATTATTGTTTTTATATTAATTTATTTTATTGGATAATCAATAGAATCTTTGTGTTGTCCATAAATTGAGAGATGTCGAGAGAGCGACAATAGCTGTTAATACTGTGCTTATTTTTTTTGTTATTTATCATACTAGGCTAGCTAGACTTATCGCCTTTCTGTCTGTTCTGCTACTGATCTTGTGGATGTTAGACATTTTGTTGATTTTGATAAAAAATGGCAGCTATGTACATTTCCAAAAATTAACCTGGCAGCTCTAAACTTTGGTTTCATTCCTAGATAAATGTAAACTGGTTTCATATGGATTTCCTTTGCTTTTGAAGCTAGCCATTTACTGTTTTTCACTGTAAATTTTGGGCATAGGGTATTTTCTTTGTTTTCGGTGCTGTTAGTTATTGTCGCCGCCACTTGTTAGAGTCGTGTTGTACGTCGGCGCGTTCATGCGATACCGTTTTATTGGATGTTTGACCTCGCGCTATCGCGCCGAGCCTCCCCCGTCATCGGCGTGCCTAATCATCTCGTATCGCGCGGTGACGTTACGCTAACCGTTTCGGTGTGGTTCATTTAAAAGAAAAAAAACTGCTTCCTTTTTTTCTGCTTTGAATGAATTTTGAAACGTATTCTGAGGAGTTTTCGTTGCACTTGCCAAGCTTATAGAGATACCACCTCACATTGCAAAATAAGCAATTGCTTAGGGCACCACATCTTACGGGGCATCAAAAAATGGTAGCTTATAAAATATAACGCACTTTGAAAATATAAAATGTAACGCTCTTTTGCGTGCGTTTGAGCGATCAGAAATCAGTAGAGATGCTGAGAAGCGTAATGTATCTAACTGCTGTCACTTGTACTAGATAGTGTAGATAATCAGACATATCTGAATTTTATTCTTCTTTGTTATCAAAAAATGCAGAGTCCTTAAATGGTCACATCTCGGCGAGCATTGAGTATGAAACCTAAAGGATCAAAGAAGTTTTAGATAAACAATTTTGTTTTTTTAATAAATTAAAAGAATTAATTTTTAACGTTTTACGCAACATCATAATATGATTGATAAAATATACTTTTTGGGCCATAATCAAAAGTTTGTTTCATCCGATGTCATTTATTAACTGTCGCGTAACTGCCTCGTTTGGGTAAAATAAAAACAAATTGTAATAAACTTTTAAAGCCGGCTTTTTAATGGCATTCCCGAGACTCATTATTTGCCGGCGAAATTATATGTTAGTACCACGTTAATGTTAATGTACGTCAATAATAAATAATAATTCATATCCGCATATAATAAATTACTGCATACGCACTTGTTATTTTACTACCCATAAGTATATGACATATATATGAATGATAATTATAATAAGCATATGTATGTTATGAAATATCTTCCATTCATGTTGTTTGTTAGGGAAATCTACAGTGCAAGCGTTATCTTAGTTAGCTAACAACCATTCGCAATAATAAGTACATAACATGCACTTTGTCGAGGCCTCAGTGACGTGGCACTTTTGCTAATTTATCTATCACTGGGTAAGACGCTGCGTTAGAACTCATGTTAAACATACGCCTAAATATTAAAAGGGAAACGAATAAGAGAGGGTTACACCATCGTAAGTGATCGACGCTGCAACATTTCTCTGGGCCCTTGCTTTGTAAGTCGGAGGTGGTGTGTTCAAATCCCGTGATTGCCTGAAAAGAAAGATGATCCATGCAGCGGATGCGTATGTAAAAAGTCGGTCCTGCGCACATCTCTTTCCGGTCGTGTCGAATATCCGTCCCATCGGTCACCTGTGTCTGCGTGTACACTTGTGCACTGACACAGGTGCACTCACTGGCCGCCGTGGCCGAAATTTGATTTCTTCATATGACCGTAAACGTTATCGGCCTTTATAGTTTGACAAATGCCATTAGGAATCTCAGTTGACACATAGCTGCCACTCGGTGGTCTAAAGAGTAAATATTTAATTATTATGTATTACGAAGATCTCGTGTGATATAGACTGCTTTGAAGCGGCCCATTTCGTGGCAGCTAGAGCTTCTTTGTAGTGATATGCGAATAAATAAATTAACAGAATATCGTCCAAGTTGGATAAATGAACCTTCTTGTTCAAAATAAAACCAAGGTGATAGTAGAACTGTGACCGTAGAACCTTTTTTACTATAGTATAGTGAATTTGACTAAGAGACATAAAAACCAGAGGATAAAAACCTTCATCCAAGTTATAACCAGATGAGAAATATATATAAAAATTTGGATATCCATATGTATGATACTAATCCTTACTTAATATTACGTAAATCGCCTCTTTACGAACTTTGCCAACATATAGAAATAAGTAGGAAGTAAGTAGTCTCATTTATTGGTCGATAGATGACGCCTCCCGAGTGCGAGAGATATCAAACGTATGCTGTAAAAGTATAACCCCGCCTGGGGGAACTCCTGCCGGCTATATGTTACCGACTTATCGAAGAATGAATACTCTCCCTCAGGGAACGCGTTTTCTGAGCTAAGGCAATCTATTTATGACGGTATTCCATACATATTATGTCAGAAATGTATATGTAATTGTAGTTATACTACATCGTAGTATCTGGTAGTAGAGTCATAAAGGTTTAAACATTTTGGATAATATTAATAAAGAAATCATTACACACACTATGCCGTTTATACACATCACATTGATACGACACATAATCATCCAATATGTTAAGCTATAAGAGACATTTAACATACTATGTGATGTCTAGGGAGGAGACAATATTAATGAACTATACCAAGTTGCATCAAGTGTATATATATATATATATATATATATATATAAATATCACGACCGAGAGGTTGTATTTGCTATGAGCAAATTTATATTTATACATTTTATTTAGAATTATTATTGTATACTTATTCAATAACCGTGCAGAACAAGACGAAAACAATCTCGAACGGTACATTCCCTTGACGGCTTTGTTCCCCCGAGGATCAAACCCTCGCGGGGAACGATACAATTGGTACTCTCGCAAGGAAAAACCCGACGGCCCCTTATGATGAACGTTCCAGAGTATCACATCCAAATGTCGCGAATCGCCCCATTGTTCTCGCTTTAAGGCGAACGTAAAGCGTTTTCGAAGCGATTTCGCCCGCTTGAGAGACCACACGTGCGCCCACATCTCATTAAATCAATCGATACGCCCTAACTAAAAAATTATGCCGCAAACAACACTTTATCGACCCGAACCGGTTTGATGGGAACGCTTTATTCATCTACAACTGGCTTCGACTTCGATCCTCACTTGTAAATAGTGATTTTTGTGGTTAATGCCTAAGAAGAATTATCTTTGTAGAATAGACACGAAGAACAAGCGAAGTGGAAATTTTTACTCGCAGAAAAAACTAGAAAGAAAGATTAGACAAATTTGCACCTTTTTTGTAGTATCGAACTCACAATGATCAATCGCATATATGTACGTACTTATAGTAAAGTGACTTTTTTCGCATAATGCAACTGACATAGTTCAGCATAAATTCTTGAAACAATTGGTATTAGTAAAAAAAAACGTTAGGTACGCTATTAGACCAGTCGAATTGCATTCAAAGTACATTATAAAGCCATTACCATACGTCCGCCAACGTTATTTCCCGTTAACTGTACTACTCGTATACTTCCGCAAACCTTTCATATATTTCCGTATTTTGAATACAAACAGCGTGTGAACAAAGGCGTGTTTCTTTAGCTCTCGTCAAGTTCTTAACTGTGGCCGGAGGGCGCGACCTCGTGACGTCACTGTCCAGATGAATGAACATCCCCTCCCCACCTTTGTTCGGACGAGGGTTCCACGCAAGATGAGCTCGGATATCAATGCCGGCATCTGTTCGTTTTCCACAATCCTCACATTGTAGGAAAGTTTTTCCGGCGGCCGCGCCAGTCGACCGAATACAGAAATAAAGGAATATTGCCGATAGGGAGAGAGCTATTTCGGTAACGCTATCCGATGTATCAATAGGGAATATTCGCAAAGAATAAGCAAATACTAAGACATACAATAGTTGTATTAGCTCCGCATATTTGTTGACATGCTTCATTTGATTCAATTGTAACATCCTTATTTCATATACAAACATCCAATCTATTACCAGTTTATATATTATTTTTAATCTATTTCGTTGTTTCGATTTTGATGCCCGTGAAATACTATATGACACTAATTTATATTCCTATAAAATGTTTTTGTTTAAAAATATTTGAAGATAGACATTTGCAGCGTATGGCTAAACTATTAAGAATTTTATGAAACTCACTGTAAATATATGTATCTTAAAATTACATAGGAAATAAGAAAAGTAAATTACGGTTAAACCGACAGGCATGGCCAAGTAAACAATAAATATATTAGCACCTCAGTTTATTGCATTTCACACTGTATGTTTATCGAAGTTCTCTTTCCGCTATTTGTTTAATATATGTTCCCACAAAATATACGGCACAGAACACGTCAAAGTGAGTTAGCGCGGAGCTAGAAAAAGACGTCCCAGCAATTAATATAGCAAGTCCGGTCCGTTTTCTTGATGCAGCGAGGGCTCCGCCAGTCCCGTATTTGGTTTAGCTGACTCATCGTGCAGAACTCATATAACGGTTCCCGTGCAAGGTCGCCGTTATCAACGCGAATATTTTAAATTATCCTTAGATTAAAATAAAAACTGAAGTACATAATCAGCGTCTCAAAGACGACCGCATTGTACACGCATTTAGCTGATGACAGTTTCAATAATAATTTTACACGCATTGGACATTTCTTTCAAAAACAATTTTGTCTGAAACTTAATATTGAATTTGCAAAATAAAAAAAATGTATGTAACTGTCGAGTAACGTAAAATTAAAGGACGATTTCACTCTCTTGTTAGTTACACTTTTTTTAAAGTCAATGAAAGTATTATACCCTGCCTATAATACTCTTTTTGAGTTTGACTTTTACAAAACTACTTATTCGGCTTCATAAAATTTCCTATATATTTTCAAAGAAAGATATCTAAGTGCTGTTCAGCGCGAGTAAAACCACGGCGAACGACTAGTCAGGAATATAATCTCGATCAGGCGATATTGAGAAACGGATGATTGATCATTCTGCCATTCTTCATGTTATGACCTTCTGTAACGACTTGATTGTATCTAACCTATTTTTCGTTCTTAAACAGTAACTGAGACATTATAAGCATACCACAATACACAGTGTGCGTGTGAATTTTTTATTATAATTTTGTGTTAAATAAAGTGAAACTTTAATTATTATCTACAGGAAACAGCGAAACCGAAGCTTTAAACTCCTTAGAAGCGAACGTTCGTCAAACGAGTTTTTCAGTTATCTTGATTTAAAATAGAAATTATAAAAAAAAATATATAAATTTATTTTCATAACCACAAAAAATTAAAGTACATTTTCCGTTGGCCTCGTGTTTCGATTAACATAGGTTTCACATTTTTGGTCGGTCGAAACCGTAACACATAAAGAACTTATGCTATTTTTAAGGATTAACAATAATTTTGGTATTGAAGAAGTACGATCTAAAACGTAGTTACAAACGATATTATTTTTTTTCGGGGAGAAAGACAAATGAGCAGACGGTTCACATGATGGTAAGCGATCCCGTTGCCTGTAGACAGACTCAATGTCCGGAGAGTCGCGAGTGCGTTGTCAACCTGGAAAATATGATAGAATAGGTTTATTGGATAGGATGGGTCGGGATTAAGGATTTGGAAGGGAAAGGAGCGGAAAAAGAAAAGGGTAGACATAGCCATCTGGCATTCCCAAAAATCTTGCATATTTTATTTTATGCAGACTTTATAAAGGGCGGTGGTACTTTGTCGTGCGAGTGTGGCCGTAGAAGTGCAGAAAAAGCTGTGAAAAGATGTTATGCTCTACCACCTTCTACATTTGTCTCTCTCTTTAAGAATATTTAAGTAACAAGAACAAAACTGTTTGACCGATTATCATGAAAATTATATGACCATCTTGTAACTATATTCTTTCAAATAATAGAATATAGTTTAAAAAACATAAAAAACACGCTTAAATGATAAATCGAACTAAAAGGTAAAAAGTCATAAGTCCTGGCGATCCTAGTCAGGATAATGGGATACGCTTATCAAATAATTGTATTGTCATCGGCCCCTTAAAAGTCTGCAAAGTTTGATTAAAATCTGTCCGCGGAAAGTGGGTCAAAATAGTATTCAAAGGAGTCGGTTACAAACAAGCAAACAAACACAGGCGAATCTAATAAAAGCGTGTTAAAAAATAATTTTTCTGTTAGTTAAGGACTCTGTCCTTAACTTACGGAAAATTCCTAAAACACACGAACACACACAAAAAAAACGTACAGTAGAATTGAGAACCGTAAAAAGTAAAAAAAAGTTTTTTTTGAAGTCGGCTGAAAAACCTTTTAAACAATATTTGGCAACAGGTGTATTGTATGCAATACTACAAAGTTCAACCTTGACAACTTGTTAAATTACTCAATTTGAGAACATGTGTTACATACAGTATCTTTTGGGCGAAATGTCGTTGTTTCTTTTTTTTTTTGAATAAAAACCGGTTGTGTAAGATAAAAAAGCAGTAGTTACTATGAGTAAAAACTAACGCCTAAAATATTCGATGAATAGTCCTGTAGTGAACCTGCCAAGATATTATCGTGGCAGTGACGACCAGTTCGTACCAGTTACGTGCAGTTGAACACGTTGAAATATATGTATTTAACTCGCAGTTTGGCAAATACTCGTAGACGATACGGCGCATTTGTTGGCTTCTTAAATGAGTAAACGTATTATAATGATTAAATATTTTCGGAAATAAAAACTACGCACGATCATAAAGCTTCATTGCTATGCGTAGTACAAAATATTTCTGCAACAAAAACGTTTTATCTGAGCTATATTACTGTACAGTTTCGACAAAAACCGTACAGTATGTAAAGCTTTAACATTTTTTTAAAAATATTTTCTGGACTATCTACAAAGAATGTTCTATCATATAAAAGAAGAATTTTTAAAATTGATCCATAAATGACAGAGATTTTTCTGAAAATTTTATGGCACCATTCCGAAAGAATATCCTATAAGATAAAATAAGAATTTTTAAAATCGTTTCATAAATGGTAGAGATGTGCGCAAACGTACATAAAAATGTATAAACATTCGAATTGAGAACCTTCCTCCTTTTTTGAAGTCAGTTAAAAACTAATAAACATCCATAAATATGTTTTACTCGCGAACATTTATATTAATATGAGTAAAGTTTTATTTTTTTTAATAATTAGATGCCATGAGTTTGTAACGCTTTGTTTCTGTGGTTAAGGATGTAATTTAAGGTCATGCATGCATCCGACGACATGCAGGCACGTGGGGTTTGGTATTTAAATATGTATGTTTGTCGCGCGACCTTTCTTTACCAGTCTGCGGCCGCATGCAAAGCGGCCGAATCGATGACTTGCTGCCCCATAACGAAGGCAACTGCCAACTATTGTTCACTTCGTATTGCTATCTTGTCTTAGACAGTTTATTATATATAAAACCAAAAAACTACTCAATGTGGCATACTACAACATTTTGAGAAACACGTAGAGCCAATTGCATATAAATGTAGTTTGGGAATCTCTGAAGTAATAGACATTGAAAAAACATATATTTAAATACGCAGCGATTCGCATTTGTGAGTCAGATTCGCCTCGACCTTAACGAAAGTTCTCAGTACTTTGGACATAGGAAACCGGTTTCGCCTTTTGTATCCCAAAAGAAAAAATACGAAGCTTTAACTGTCCATAGCAGCAACAAAGGTATCGAGTTAAAGGATGACGAATGGAGAAATATTAAACAGACCCTCGGCGAAATCCGGTCGAGATCAAGTTTAATCGACGCGCTGTCGTTGCATGTCACCACTTCGTATTTGATTACTGTCAAAGTATGAGCGTAAATGACGATTGGATCGATCATGCCCGCGTAGCGGTGACACATTGACACAGACTTCCACTTTCATAACGTAACGGCACATAGCAAAAAACCGCCGCCATACTTTATCGTTTTGCTCTCAAGTGGAGACATTTAGCGGAAGCGCATTTCAAGCTCTGCGTGAGCACCGTTCAACACACCTACGTACTGTTCGAGACGCTCAGCTCGTCACCAATTAAGTTTGTTTTGTTGTCCGGGCGGGTTCTTTACTACATTTTTTTGTTTTCTTTTCTTTGCAGTTACGTTTGTGCGGGGCTACGCCCGTGTAGTGTTTCGCTGGCGGTGCGATGGCGCCGGATGACGTTGTTCTAGTGTTTGGTTGTCTGTGATCTGTGGTTGTGTGCCGTTGGGCTGTTGCCGACCAGTGTGTCAGTGTTGCCATACGAGTGGTGCCAGTGATGTGACATTCTATGGAAGTATCGGGGCGTACTCGGAATGTTCACGAAGCACGGCAAGGCCCCTGAGAGGTGCCACCACGCCCACTCGCACAGGAGCTGCAGGAAGAAAAAGCCACCTCCACACACGCCGTGGAAGTACTTGATGAATTGCCCACTCGTTAGAAAATGCTTTGGTATAGTATTTTTATTTTTTTTTTCATTTGTTTTTTCGTTGCCTCCATAACTCTCCGGGCGTGACGTACCGAATGCTACCTTATACGCTCCGGCGGATTGGAAATATGTCGACGGGCACCAAAGACGAGAAGTTACAATGACAATTCGAAGAAACAATTTCACCTCTTTAGAACCGTTCTACAACCGGTCGGTGCGGCGAAGTGAAAAACTTGGAAATCGCTCAAGGTCGCTGTGTTTTATGCGAACGCGCAAAATCAAGGAGCACTCCTCTTTGGCCCTGTCATTTTGAAATAGTTCGAAAGTTATATTTTGTTGGTAGAAAAATTGTCAGAACAAATGTACTAATGGCTTATGGTGGCATTTTCGAAATGCATCTACGATATAGCAATTACTTCAATACTAAATACATATAAATTAACTGAATATGATTTAGATCCCCTACGCATGTAAATCCACCAATCAACACATATCATGGAATAGATATAGTTAGCTTATTGCAGAAAGTTAAAGAAATATTAGTTTCGTTTAGATATCATTTTGATGAAATAATATTTTAAAGCAACGACGGCCTTCGGTGTTCTGTTAGAAATCTGTACCGACCGACGGCTTTGGAAAATTCCATAAGATTATTTAAAAACTGATCGTCGCTCCTGACCTTGTTTTATGGAAAATCTTTAATTAAAATCTGCTAGACGTTCAAATTGTTCCAGAATCATCTTTAACAGTATGCGATATTTATTTATTTTTAAATAAATAGTTCGCGATTCAAACTTGCAGATGTTTTAGTCACATATTATATTATTTTTCTCATGTTTGTAGTTTAAAGTTGGCAAGCGGGCAGACGGTTCGATGATGTTTAAAGAAAATAGTCGTCATGGATACATAACATCCGTGTGCTGCAGGTGTGTTGCAAATCTTGAAGAGAATAGATAATTCAGTAGAGAGATGGCTCTCAGCCAGGCGTAATTTAGCCAGCTTTTTCAAGATGCTGCTAACTGTAGAAGAGCTGTATGTAAGACGTTGTGCCCTTCCATATTACAACAAGTTTATTTTCACAGAAAATTACAAAAACCGTCTTCAAATGCCTCATAAGTGTACTTTAGAAACATTTCTTCTCCGATATTTTAATTTTGAAAACAAACTACTAATCCGATTTAAAAAAAAATTGTAAGAATATTGTGGAAGTCTACTCTATCACATAAAAAATATTTTTTCAAATCAGTTCATAAGTTCCGGAGGTATGTTATTTTTATTTAAAAAACAAACTAATTAAGTGAATTTTTGAAAAGTTTATGGCACTATATAAAAAGAATGTTCTATCATATAAAAAAAGAATTTTCGAAATTGGTTCATAAATGATGGAGATATAGAGCAAAAACCGCTTAAGGGGTTTTCATTAAAAAAATTATGGGACCATTCCGCAAGAATACCCTAAAAGATAAAAAATAATTTTTAAAATCAGTTCATAAATGGCGGAGATATGCGCGAAGTTAAATTAAAAAATTATATGTAAGCCTTACTCCTTTTTAAAATCGGTTAAAAAGTTATCATTAATAAAGCTTGTTTTATAAATAAAAGCTTCTAGACTTTTGTTTTAATTTAATCTTTTTTATTCGTCATTTCGTAATAGTAATACGTGGGTAAATACATAATAAAACACGAACTCTCATGTAAATATATGTATGTTGAATACATTTGTGTTATCATTTCGCCATCGGCATTAAGTACGCGAGTAACCGTTGATCGATAGTTCTGATAACTGGCAATCCACTTTCGAACAAATACTCGGTTAAAATTTCACAGGTAATGTAGATTACAGTTTACTGTCATAGCAAATAAAATCGTTTTATTTGGCAAAAAATTATTTAAATTTCACAATTTATTTATTTTTTTTCTTTTTCTTTATGGGAAAGAACACACGGTTCACCTGATGGTAAGCGATCCTGTCGCCTATAGATATACGCAACGTCCGGAGAGTCACGGGTGCGTTGTCAACCTGGGAAATTGGATGGTATAGGTTTTTAGGATGGATCCGGATTAAGGATTTGGACGGGAAAGAGGTGGGAAAAGAAAAGGGTAAACATGGCCATTCGGCATCCCCAAAAGTCATGCATACTTTCTTTTATGCCGACTATATAAAGGGCAATGGTACTTTTCCGGGCGAGCGCGGCTATAGAAATGCAGCAAAAGCTGTGAAAAGATGTTATGCCCCACCCACCACCTTTATATTTATACTATAAAAAATGATTTCTCTGAATTTACCAAGTATTAATCATTATAGAGTAATTTTGCTTAAGTGCGAAAAGAGCAAAGAAACAAAAATATTGTTAGTTATTTTAGATGTATCTTAATTATAACCCTAATAAACCCTATAAATCGTAGATATTTTGAAAAATAAAAAGATATCGATACTTACAATAAAAATATTGTACAGCATTCGTAACTGGTCAGGATCTCATAATTTGCAAAATAAAATAAGCTCACAAAACAATTCATGGCCTCGGAATAACGTAGGGTCGTTGCGTAAAGCAAATTAAAAATATTTTCGAGGAAATAAATCACTCGGATACACCTTGTGAAGTGTTCAAAGAGGACACGGTTTATCAATATGATTAATTTAAAAGTTACAAACTTTATTAATAAAATATTTCAAAAGGCTTATTTTACTCTTATATTCCGTGAATATCATTTGAATCACATGTAGTCTGAAGTTTTTATTATAAATAACACTATCCCGTAAAAATTACTTAAAAACGTCGGTGACGTTTAAAATGGTTCGCAACAAAAAATCATTGACGTCAATGCTGCGCATTCAGAAATGCCTGAACGGCTCAGTCGGCAGACTGTGAAGAGTTCGCTACATTAGGTACTGGATTCGCTTCGTGATAGTAGCATCTTGGAAATCAGTGATCCTCGGCCGATGAACGTACGCGACCTTGCAGCATTCCGCGTCGGCCCGACCGATCGTCCGACGAATCTGCCGACCCGTCGCGTCAGTCGCATAATCCGACCGGCCGCGCTTTGTAGGAAATTGCTCATTAATCGCCACGACAGAAAACCTCTTGTTTAGCGTCTACAGGCGACGGCGTCGACACGTTATCTTGACAGAACCAACTATCGGTCTGTGTACGATATGCTGGTACTCGGTCGAAACGTTTATCTGTAATAGAGTCACAAAGTATCTCTGCTGCTACCTGAACTTGTGGGGCCGTCCGAGCACCCTCACCTAATGGGACTAAATATTTGTTTTTGGAACGAAGTTCCTTGTGGGACGTTGTGGAGGGTAACCTAGCCAGCAAAAAACGTCCGTAACGTAAAATTTATTGTATCTATAGTCTATGTATGATGGCTATACAGTATCCAATGTTTTAGTCTACGGGTTTTTTTTTATTTGTATATATTTTTTATTTATTTGTATTTTTATTTATTTATTATTCGAGTTTGCTATTATTATAATATCTTATTCATGTAAATAGCTGTTGCTTTGTATATTATTATTATGTATTTTTTTATAAATAGTTGTGAACAAAATACAGGTATTAAGATAATTTTGTGAAGTAGTTTTATTTAATTTTTATCCTTGAAAAATCATAATAAAAATGTATACTCGGATAATTATTTTCTTTATACCTCGAACAGAACTTGAGATTAATATTTTTATAATAAGGAACTTCGTTCCTATTTGGTCTCGTACGACACAACGCGGCTGTTTTATTTTCTTTCATTTCTAATATTTCGCTGAAATAACGTTATGTGAGAACAGACATACAAGATACCTGTAGTCGTGCCAAATAGAAGGTTCTACGTATCAACTTCACTGGTCATATCGGAAAAAAAGGCGACTGAATAATGGAAGTTAGATTTACTTCGCCTAATTAAACAGGCAACCGGATACCTCTCAAAAGTCAGCAATACATCTGCAACAACACGGTGTTGTGTATTAGCACAAGTGGACACATAAATCAGCCTCGTTTACTACCCATCACCGGCCATCAGATCAGGTACTCCACATAAAATCGTCAGACGTGGACACGTGTCGAGTGGCTGCCGGCGTTCGCGGAAGTAAATAGAGTAAGACAATTTGCTTATTGCGTGACCCAATCAATTTCAATTACGCCCCAACTCGGGCTTACTGTCACCGTTCAAATCGTTCGGTGTGGACCGTATCGTTACAGATGGACGTTGCTTAAAGTAAAAAGTAAAGTAACAGCCTATTTTACCTCTTGCCTCCTCAGGACAGAGGGTATAGGGCATAGACCTCCACGCGGCCCAAGTGCGGACTATACATATCTCAGAAATATTATTTCTTAGATATGCAGGTTTCCTCACGATGTTTTGCTTCACCGCAGAGCACGTGGTAAATCAGCACTTAAAATTGCAATTAGAAAATAACAATTTCATTGGTGGCGGCACCGGGGATCGAACTCAGGTTCGCCTCGAATAACAGAATTGAAGGCGAGCGCACGGACACTGCGTTGCCACGACTTACGTGTTTTGTTGCCTCTTAATGGCGCTAAACTATGTGAATGGAATTTTAAACGTAAGAGCAGCCCCGGATTTATACCCGGGGCACTCGGGGCTAGTGCCTAGATTGGCAAATTTCAAAATAAAAAAAGAATTTTGAAATTTGGTTAATAATTGGGAATAAAACGGTAAATAACAAAGATGCACACTGAAACTTATAGCCATCTTTTAAGTCGGTTAAAAAGCTTTTTTTTCCAATGGGTTGACATTTTTATGTTGCCCAGGGGCGGAACTAAGGCCCTGCGTAAGAGTTAGCTTATTTGCAACAAGCAATTTTACGTATTACCTATCCTTAAATAATAGTCGTAATTTTGCATTCATGTTGTCATGAATATCGAATTGGATTATACACTCGCTAGCAAAATCGATCAACTTTATACATTCGCACTAAAGAGCTCTAGCACTAAAATTAAAACCTGACTTTCATTTTAGGTCTTAAATTTTTTAAGTCCAAACTTTAACCTTTGAAATGTGTACACATTGTCCTAACTTAACGTCTATGTAACAAAAATATGCTGATAAACTTTTAGTGTGTTAAAACTTAAAATAACAAAGGAAAAATCTATAAGAAAAGACAGCTTTTAATAATTTTTTATATATATTTTTCAAAAAGTTCTTTTAGTACATAGTGTTACCACCCTCAGACCTTATAACTGCTTCCAAGCGATTCTTCATTGACTCAATGAGGTGCTTCACTCTCTCTTGCGGTATGTCGTCCCATTCTTCAGATAACGCTACCAGCAGCTCAGCTATTGATGTTGGTGCAGTATCTCTAGCCCTGACTTTTCTATTGAGTTCATCTCACAAATGTTTAATGGGATTCAAGTCCGGACTACGAGATGACCAGTCCATAATAAGTACGTTAACTTCATTTAAGTACTGGGGTACGACAGCTGCACTGTGAGAACGGGCATTATTTTGCATCAGGATGAAGTTTTCCGCGACAAAACCAGCATATGGTCTCCTAAGATTTTATTAATATACCGTTCCGCAGTCAATCCTCCGGCATGGCGGCCAGTTTCAATGAAAACCAATTCGGTTTTTGCTTCCATTGAAATGCCTGCCCACACCATGCAACAAATTCCCCCAAAGGCAACAGTTTCTTCTATGCAGCATTGTAAATATCGCTCTCCTAGCCTTCTGTATACTCTTCTTCTTGTATCTTTACCATTCAGACATACTCTGCTTTCATCGGAGAAGAGAACAGAGATCCACTGCTCTTCAGTCCAATCAAAGTGTTCTCTAGCGAAACGAAGGCGAGCTCGATGGACTGCGCTCAATTTCGGTCCCTTTGCTGGTCTTTTTAGACTAAGGGTGGCTGCCTTAAATCGTCTTCTCACTGTCCACGAGCTGACAGCTACTCCACGTGTTTCCCTGAGCTCTTGTTGGACTTGAACCCCGGTGAGGGAGGGATTTCTCAACGACGTGGTGACGATGAAACCATCGTTCCTCTCCAAAGTGCTTCGTTTTCTACCAGAACCTCCTGCCGGTTAAAGCCACCAGTTTCCTGGTGTCTTCGGTTAATTCTTGAAACCGCCAACTGGCTCATTTGTAGAGCAAGATGACGTTGGCTAAGGCCTTGTTCCAATAGCGCGACATATGTTTTGTTTATCTATGCCCATAGTTTTCTAGTCGGTAATAATGTTTTAATATAAATATTTTTTGTTACCTATCACTTCGGACTTTATTCATGGAAAAATATCGTTGAGCATAAAATTTCAGTGTTGGCAATTATTTTCAATTCTTTTTATACTTGTCCAATAACTGTTAAGTAAATCGAATAAAAATAACATCCGCTGTATAGTTAAAATGCCAAATCTAACGACAATTTAATATTACAAATTAATGTATGCACGAAACTTAGCGTAATTAAAAAAAGCAGTATATGTCACCACCTTTTTACTTTAACAATAAACACACAAGCGAAACCACCAATTAATATTAGTACTAAATAATAAATAGACAATGTACGCTTTAGAAAATTGTTTTTGACAGGACAATCCCTATTGTCACTGAGTTCGTTCTATCCTCAAAGAAATTTAGTATGTCGCTCGTATAAGGATGAAGGCAACTACAGGTGCACGCGCACTTATTTAGTTATGCTGCGAACATGGCTGGCATTGTCCATTGTCTTCACGAGTTATATTGACAATGACATCATTTGTGGACCCGCTCCGCCAAGGAGGGATTTCAAGAACCACGTCGTGTTTTTACCTTGAGTCCGAACCAGTCTTAGAAGCTTGTATCCTAACACGGAACTCATCGGAAGCAAGCGACTAGATGTACAAAAAAATCGCCCTAAGCCTACAGCTTGTCCAACCGGCGTGAGTCATACGCGGTTTCTAGACATAGTTTTTTTCCTCTACTGTAATTGGATGAATGAAGCAATGTTGTATACACGAGAAAACGAGGAACCATTCTTTAACACTTAACATTTTACTCGACGAAACTTAGGATGTAACAATAAACGGGCAATGTGAAAAATAGTAATAATTACATTCAATAGATACGAGTACATACAACATCTGCACAAAACCTGTTTGATACTCACAACGTGAACTATCCCTAGCAATACAAAAGACAATATTTTTTTTCACTTGAAATATAAAAAAAAAATATAAAGTCTAGTTAAGACGCTAAAGGCAAGAATGCTTTTCAAGAAATTATATTACTGTCTTAAGTCGCCAAACGATTTCAATAGGTTTCAATAGTCTTATGTTTTATTCCAATAATTTTTACACTACGGGTGAAAATTCTTCTTTTTTTGATATTAAAGCAACCTTTTCCAGCTATTCAAAGCTAATCCTAGCTCTAATGTTCATAAAGGATCTAGACATTTCAGTTTCAGATGACCCTATCCGAGAACGTTCACTCGGCAATTTTTCTTGGTCGACCAGTCGACCGACTGATCGGCCGATTGGTTGAGTGAGGTCACTTGTTGCGCTTTGGCAAGGACAAGCAACGCGTCCATCTCGCGTTGTTTCATTACGTTACATTAACTGCAGAGCGACCTAACTGCTAGGTAGGGCCACTGTCGATAACGGTCCGTTTTAACGAGATTTTAATGCTCCACAATTGCGAATTTATTACATCTGGCGCCAAGAGCCTACCGATTTCCACCGCAGACAATCTTCACGCACTCTGGTGCGTTTGCCACTTTTCAACCAACTTTCAATAAATGAAGGTTCTCAATCCTCTCCGATTCTCTCTCTTTCGAGTTGAGTTCTTTTTAATTTGAAAAGATAAACTTACAAGGTGGTCTCATATATTTTTTAAGAAAATTTGTCCAACAGTTTCATTTTTGAATTAAAATAAGTGTAATATTGGTTTCACGAACGCTCACTCCTAAGGCGTCTATTTCGCTGTTTTTTTTGTGGATTTAATTATTGAAGCGTTCCAATGGTGCGTATGATATGGAAAATTGACGGCCGCAGTCCATTGTGTTCGTAACAAAGCAGTTAAAGTGATCAAGTATTTGTAGAAAAAATGTATCCACGCCTAACGTAGGTCATTGACCTGCGTAATGTATTTGGTTAAATAATTACGTTAGAATTTTTTGTTGACAACGAAATGATAGCGATAACACGATCTTTTCTGATACTCAACTTTTTTTTGTTATTAAAACCTTTCTCGCCCTGCTTAATACATTATGTACCAAAGTACATACTACACATAAATTCATAGTGATCTTCAATCTTGTATTTATTTGTCTATGAAGATACTAAAAAAATATATTTATGCACAACGCCCAATTTTTATGTATACTGTACCGAGTTGCATTAAGTTGAAACTTTTTTTACAGACTAGACTTATTATATGAACTCCTAAGAAAGTTCTTTTCGTAAAGTAAACTCGGGTATCGGAGATACTTGATGAAATCGAAAAATCGATTCATAGAAAATATGTAGTTTATACTGCATTCAAAATCTCTATGACAGATTGTGTAAACGTCATGTATGTGAAGCAAATTTCATACTTTTATTCCTAAAATTACATTGTATTAGATGCCGACTCTAAATAATTTGGGAATAAGGCTAGGAGGAAGAGGGAGGAGATTCTTAAAATTACATTCCATGTGAATGTAATTTTATAAAAATCAAATCCATTGAGCGTAATATCGTAAAAAATTATGGAAATAATCACAACATAATTTTGATCTTCATACATAAGACTTTTTGGTATCGTTTTTGGGCATTATCATTTAAAGGTTATATTAAACACTTTGCTTTCGGGTTTTTCTATTGTATTCAACAGTAGGTAGGCACCGATAAATATGTAATCCACTAAGTATATACTTAAATAATTTGCTAATTCAATATATGGTAAAAGTAAAAGTAACTTGTAAAAACACTAACTTATAAATTATACTGACGCAAAATCGCAGGGAAATCTTTTATTTTCACAACTTATAGACTCGTACCTTTGAAGTAGATCCGTTTTTTGTCGGATGAATACATTATAAGTACTTGGTATTCACTGGAGCCGCCAGACACAGATTGCGTTGCCTTGTCGCCTCAAGGGACTCCTTGCATATTGCAACACCCACCAGAGTTTTCCTAAGAGGCTTATACAGATGCTCTTAAAACAGGTATTGTTTTCACAGAAAATTGCTAAACCGATTTCAAATACCGTTGAAGTCAATGTATTTTGATTTTGGGGCAACTTTGAGAACATATTGTTCGAAAATAAAAAAAAGGATTTTTAAAATAGGTTTGTAATTGGCGTGGAAATTGGCGCACATACGTTAAAAATATACACACAGTGAAATATATAACCTCCTCTTGGTTTAGTGAGTGAGTGTCGAAAAGTGGTATTAAAATATGTCTGTAACTATTCATCGAAATATGCAATCACATTAATGTAAGGAAATGATTGACTCCGTTATCATGGCACTGTTATATGTACATTGTTATTAAATTATTATTGTAATAATACATCTGTTTATATATTTTATGCTATATAATTTTTCTTGGAGGGTGGCTGCTTTTTCTTAATAGTCTTAGTTAATAATTCACATGTTTGCCAGGTGTGATGGGTTTGCTTTATATATATATGTATATATGTCGCGAAAAATACTCAAATATACATCTCTTGTAGTATATTTTTAATAGAAATAATGTCTACATTTTGAAATACTCGCCATGTTATTTCCATATATATTATCACTCACCACAAATTCAGATTCGGTGTTAAATTCTTTTCTAATATGATAATTTAGACGCAAGAAATACAAATATTATACAAAGCTTATAAGTTTCGCGTAATGCGTGGAAATAAACACCAATTCTTAATTTGAAATAGCCTAGCAAGCGTCGTAATTTTGCAACTCTGATATTAGAGTTGCTATACTGATATTTTTTTTTATTATCTAAAGACAAAAAAAAAACATTTCATTAAAAATTTCTAGTATGTATTTAACTTTCTTTTCCATGAAAAGGATGACAAACGAGCAGACGGTTCACCTGATGTTAAGTGATTCCGCCGTCCATGAACACAAAACATCCGGATAATGTGCGTGCGTTGTCAACCTGAAAAGAAACGAGAGAGAAGGAAGGATAATGTGGCAACCCAGAGTTATGCATATTTTGTTTTATACCTACTTTATGCAGGTGGTACTTCCCCGGGCGAGCACTATCGTATAAGTGCAGCAATTAATTAGTAGTACATTTTATAAACTAAAACAACTTAATTGACGAGAGAAATAAATGAAATATACGGGTAACTGGTGAGCACCTTCAATACTTTAAGATTTTTTGACTGGGGATTATATATGAAGAATTAAAATATTATTAAACATAAATTTCGATTTACCACTGATAAACATAATCTTATGTTAGAAAATTACTGATGACGGAAGGCGGAGGAGGGGGTCGATGGCCTCGCGCGTGCCAGCTGATGATAGCCGCCACACTTCGTGCATCGTGTGGAAAATTTGGGCTAAAACTATACCCCTTAATTTATTATATACATATGATGACATTAGAGTACCGAGTGCTTTCTTTTAATATCATAGATGACTCGCCAATCACCCTGTGTATAAAGAGTGTAATTAGATGGCAGACTTAATGATGACCATACTTTAAAATTATAATTGATAGCGATTCAGTGAAAATTGTGACAAAAAAATTACACAAACAAATGTCATGTCATAATATAATTGCGAACGATTCACGCTTGAGAAGTGTTCCAAATTTTTTATCACAACCAGTTTTGATATTTCCGTAGACTTCACGTGTAGTAAGTATGGCAGGTGAGTGGCGCTGACACGTTTTAATCTGCTTATTGGGGATCTCAGGATCGAATCCCGCGGGATTACAATGACTTAGTGATAACGTTTTAAGTTGGGTTTCTGGCGGTAACAGCTGATCACCCGATTTCTATCCTTCTGTATTGGATATTTCTCCTATCGGGCTAACAGAGTAAAAAAAATAAATTTGTTGGTCTTTACTTACTCCTCCACTCCACTAATTACTAACTAAACTACATTTTTATATAAATATATTCGCGGTATTAAAATACACGTTATTTAATTTAATTTTATGTCTGACCATTTCTCCTTCGGTTTTTCAAGTATTTAATTAAAAATATCTATATATCTGATCTTTAGAAACACGTACATGCTTCCATATCCCAATGACACAATTGCATAATATTTAGATACGACTGATAAAATATCAGAAGCAAACAAATGCATAATACTTGAGCAATCGGAATGAACATAGTCATGCATATAACTACCCGCGTCAGATAAAAATGAATTTATCAGTTCAATCGATACGCTATCTGCAAGTGGCTCAAATAGCAGACGATTTGTTTGTGATTTTCTTTCTTTCCTTCACAAGTTAAAACTTCTTAAAGCACGTTGGCGTTTTAAATTGGGAAAAAACAATTGAACGCGACACTGTTACCGTTACTGTAACCGACACCTCTTTATCTATGTATCTATCATATTGGCCACGTTTACACGTGACTTGAATTTGAAAATTGTAATATAGTTTTCGTAGTAGTAGTTAATAATAATGAATAAAAACACTTCATCAAAATGTATTTACTGCACAAGAAAATATTTCTTTACGATTGAAAAAAAATATACACGCAATTTTTCAAGTTTTCATTTCTCTCGGCAATTTTGGTGTGTTACAGTAACTTTTCCGTATTACAGGATCGTTATTTTCTGTATGCAATTCCTGCCAATTTTTGAATTCCTATTCTGAAACGAACCGTGTGTGTGCGGCAGGCTTAAGCGCACAGACGATTTGTAATTTCAGAGACTGAGCACAGTTAGCTGTATCTCGACCCGTTGTGAAAGTGCGCCGTTTAATTGTTCCAAATCTAAGCTGTAGGTCGGCACGGTCGCGCCCCCTCGTGCCAGACGATCGTTAATCACAATTTGCGGTGCACTCCGCAACTACACTAACGCCGCTTCGCGTCTTTGCCTACGCTATGTCCCAAATATCCCAGACGCTTCGTGAAAGTAAATTGACGTTTTTTTTGACCGAGTGAACGCGTCTGCTTAGTCGTGTAGTTAATTAACTGAATTTCGTCTATGTACCGTCACCTGAGTTTAAGAGACTGCCTGATTGAAGTATTGAAAGGTTTTGAGTGATCGTATCGAGGCCAAATTTGTCTTAAAAATCAGGATGAATATCTATAAAATTAAAGTTTGTTGGTTAAGGCGTGCTCGATGGGGTTTTCGAAATCACAACGTACTGTTTTTTTATAGAAAGGAAGACAAACGTGCAGATGGTTCACCTGATGGAAAGCGATCCCGTCGCCTATAGTTACACGCACCGTCAGGAGAGTCGCGAGTGCGTTGCCATCTACTGCTAAATTGGATATAATAGGTTAAGTGGATAGGATGGGGTCGGAATTTAAGATTAGAAGGGGAAAGAAATGGGAATAGAAAAAGGGTAGACATGGCCATCCAGCAATCCCAAAAGTCTTTATTTTATACGCAAATACTTTATTTTTTACCGACTTTATAAAGGGCGGCAATACTTCCTTCGGCGAGCGCGGCCATAAGGTTTATATAAGCGCAGCAAAAGCTGAAAAGGTGTTATGGTCTACCACCTAAAAGGCAACAGATGGTACAATCGACTAACGATTATACTGTAACCCTAATTTTTTGCTGCTGCTTTTTTTCTCGATTCAAATGAAAAAAAAAAAACAAATTAATTATAAAAATTAACCAGATGCTGTAAGACTCCTAAAATAATTTTATATCATAAACTATTCCAAATATTATATTTCCTATAAATCGCTGACATTATAATAATTATTAATGACATGTTGACATATGTCTAATTTCATTAATACAAATTCAGACACCAAACAGAAAAAAAGCTATTCATTTAAACATCTTTAATTTATATTCAAATCATATCTAACGAGGCGACGTATAACTAGCGTAAGATATACAAACATGTCACTATTTTAGGTATTTCTCTAAAGTGAATTTAAATTGTATATTAAAGACGGAATTTCAAGAAACGTGGAAGTATTCGAAAGTGAAATAACAAGTGTAGAGCTTTAATTATTCAAGACAGGAAGCGTCCTTTAATAAGATTACAGGCTTTTCATTATAGCTTGTTAGTTGTTCGGAGAAAATCTAATATAGTGTAAATTTGTACAGTTCATTGTTCTATGTTTTTTAATTTCGAAATTCGATTTAAAATAATTATTTTCACATAAAACAGCAAGACCGACCTTCAAACGCCTTAGAAGTGAACGTTCGTTAAACAATTTTTTCAGTTATTTTGATTTAAAAGAGAAACTATAACATCGATTCTCTAAAATAGTCTGGCTGTACCTTGTACTATCCTTTGAAATAATAAGAAAATCCCACCATCTGTACTAAACCTACCATTAGACTAATTTAAGTGCAAAATTAAAAATACACTTCTGCGTAAAGCTTATTATACCGTCGCAGAATACTTTTCTGACTTAAACGCGTGGGATTTATGCATTTGATACTTACGTAGGTCATACGAGATAATTGCAATACAGATAATTGTAAACCTACATTATTTTAAAATAGCAACTGTTGAGTTTCTCGCCCGCTCTTCTCAGCAGAATCTGCCTTCCGAGCTGGCGGTAGCTTCATTACGAACATAGATATCATGCTAATGTAAAATTTTGACTTTTCATAAGAACGCGTAAGCGTCTATGTGTATAAAGATATTTTATTTTTTTTTAATTAAAATAAATAAGCGTTCTAGAATCATTAAAAATTTTAACACACAGTTTAATTGAGAACCTCTTCCTTTTTAGCCGTTTTTTTAGGCATTTAATTATATGTTTATTATTTGTATAAAATATAAGTTTTATAATTAGAATTCAATGACATACAACATAATTTTTATAGACATTATTCTTTAATTAGAGAAAATTATGTTAATTATTGTTTTCGGGTTAAAGAACAAAATATGTTAATTGTTTACTGTGTAAAACATTATAGATACAGAATTAAATAATAATTTTAGAAACACGAATCTAATCCAGACCGATATGTGTGTATCATCATCGCCATATCTTTCATTTATATTTAAAATATAAAGTTATAGATTCTTCTTGCGTAAACTAGGCATGGACCATTTCAGTGATTTTTCACTAGCTATCGGTTATATAACGTTCTCATTGTAGGCAACGATAATGCTATATAACCGATAGCAGGTGAAAAAACAGTGAAACGGCCCATGCCTGCACTATAAATTTCAATTTGAGCAAGCTCTTAGCGCAGTGCAGTCGGCTTAATTATGTCTGATGTCGAATGTTATAAATATACGCCTTTCGCATGTTGAAATACTGAGTGTACCTACTCAATGTTCACATTTCCCACTGAGCTATAATCAAATGTAATGTTTTTTTATTCAACAATATTTCAATAATAACTTCAAGAGTTTTAAAAATGTTGAGGGGCATTCGTAGAATCTAAAATTGAACTTACGCCAATATTAGACATTTTATATAAGTTCTCAGTCTGTCAATATACTATGAAAGTGCTTAACCATTACATCAGATTTGATAGGCCAAAAATACTCGCAAAAGATCACCGATTCCTGTCAAGGATGATTCGTAAGGCTTTTGAAATTAAGAAACATTAATTTCAATAGAGAGGGCGGTTGGGCGCTACCATCTGCTCGGAAGCCGGTCTTAAATAAAATCAACTCAAGAAATAAGCACAACACTGCAACATCTAAAGATACTATAAATAGTTACTGCGTAAATTGGACTAAAAATGAATATTCGAATTTACGGTTTGCAGGATTGACAATGTGACCACGAACGCTGTAAAGGGTTCGAAACGTCGAGTGATAAAATTTGAATTAAAAACGAACCGCTAAAAAAAATCGGTAAAGTTGTTTAATTTGAAATGAACATGGAAATGTTATTACGGAGTTGATAGCATATTGTAATCACGTGTTCGCGTAAGAGCTTAATTTGTTTCGTAGTCAAATAAAGATAATTCAATGTGTAGGTATTAAGTTGTAATTGTTAACACCTTTGTTAAATTAATATCGATGACTTGTCACACTAATACACATCTTTGTGTGTGTGTATATGTTGGTGTGAAATATAATTTCAAATTCAATAAGAAAATCTTTTCTTCATTGATTGTATATTAAATTTGTGTATAATCTATGTGTTTATTCTTTGTTTTTTATTTTATTGTTTTATTGTAATTTTTTTTCGGCTGTTTTGTTATTTTTTTAGTTTCTATTCCATTTCGTGCTGTTTGTTTTATGTCAGAATAATGAATATGTCTATGTTTATGTAAGTGTTATTATCTATTTTTCAGTTACATTCATAGACTTGCGAATACCATACCTCATGACGTCAGTTACGTTGCTTCGAATACAAAAACACTCATTATACAACAACATATAATATACTTATTTATAGTAAGTGACAAAAAGGATGCTATATGATAATTGTATCCTTTTTGCTACAGGTATTTAAAACAATGGATATGAAATCTAAGGTTATTTAAAGCGGGGTTCTCCTAGAAATGTGATTTTGTAAACGGGTTTATTTTGTACTACATTATAAAAACGTAAAAAAAAATACTTTTACACTTATATTTGAGATCTTTTCTTAGTTCCGTCGGATGTCCGTTACACAATTGGATAAACTTTATCCGATAGAGGAAAAAATGCCAAACATACCTCTATTCGTCATCTTAAAACCAATATTATTTCAATTGTACGTAATTTAACGAATAGAAAATTAAATTAAAATGAGCGTCTGTGATAGTGTGAGCGATGTTAGTCATAATATTGTTAATATTATACAACACGATTGTTTTTTTTCTCAAAATCAACGATTTTACGGCAACATTCGCTCCCGCTCCGTTCCGACCGCACCGCGGCGTCGTGATCGCTGTCCTTGTCGTTGCGGTGCGTTTGAGGACGGTTCTTTCTTTCGCACACGGATTGGCAGCATTAGCATTGTGCGGTAGGAGAACCTCGTCTTAAATAATCACTCAGTCGTTGTCAATATATTTATCAAACTTAAGATAGACTTATTAAATACACAGCAGACATTTTAATTTTTAATTAAATTCGAGAAAAAGGAGGAGGTTTCATGGTCGACCGTATGTATCTTTTTTAAATGTAACCATTGTATACGAATTTGTCTGCCACTTTCGAACATGTAATTATGTGAGAAAATAATTATTCTTATATTGTTATTAGTAATATATTATGTACGTTTTAATATATTAGCATGGTATTGTTTTTTTTGGACAGACAAACGGGCTGATGGCAAACTTATACTCTACAATGTCGGCATAAAATAAAGTATGCATGACTTTTGGGGTTGCCGGACGGCCATTCCTGCCCTTTTCTTATCGTAGTCCTTGCCCTTCCAAATCCTTAATCCCGATCCCATTTTAAGTCGACAGCGCACACGCGACCTTCCGGATGTTGTGTGTATCTATGGGCGACACATCAGATAAACCATCATCACATTTGTCTTTCTTTCCATAAATTAAATCTTCATTATTTTTGTGAGTTTTATAATTTATCAGAGATATATTTGACTAAATTATATATTTCTAAATAGTGTTCGACACTTGGTGCAATTTTTTTGTTAAACCTTTCAAATCCTGATTCGAACCTAGTACCGAAAATTAATTAACAGTTGTAAAATAACTTAACTATAAGCATACACTCTTTATCGTTAACAGATAATATATAATCACGTAAAACCAGCAGTTGAAGCCATGACCGTAATCGATCAGGCTGAACATCACTCAGAAAATAACATTAGCCTTCTACGCGTAAGTAATGTCATATTCTTCACTTAAACTTGGAAGTTTATTTTATTTACTTAGAATTTTTGCACGTAAATTGTGCAAAGGCGGACTTAATGCCAGAGGCATTATCTACCAGTCAACCTTGGGGTGATGCAGAGATAAAAATTGGGAAGGTGCACAGGATAGTGATCTAAAAAATTACAATTGAAAAGCAACGATTTTACGTATACGTAAACGATTAACATTCAAAATACATTAGGATTATAAAAATGAATACATACAGATAATTAAACATATACAATATGTAGGATAAACATACATAGAATCTTTTAATGTACATTTATAATTACATAATATAAAACAACTATAACTCTAAAATGTCAAATGAATATGACAGTGATCTTAGTCTGCTAACATATGCTATAATAACTTCAAATAAAAATTTGAAATTTGTATGTAAGTTTGCGTCTTATAAGAAATTGTTGACCGCATA
>JAOCPS010000007.1:2504275-2516519 GCA_025505425.1 Graphium colonna | reverse complement strand
ATCTTATAACAATGAAAGCTCGTATATATACTAATTATGAGTCACTGAACACGTTACGGTCCTAATGAGCATAATCATTCCCCTCCATCCCTCTCATTCCCTGAACTTAAAAACGCACCCTCGTATATACATAACAGCAATAAAATCGGCCTATCGCCGTCCACTGCTGAACGTACGCCTCTCTCAAGGCGTGCCAACTATCCCTGTCTTGGGCAGCTCGCATCCATCCGCTACTCGCTACCTATATCAAGTCGTCAGCCCATCGAGCTGCAGCCCACCACAGTGTCTTTTCGCCCTCATTATCTGCCACGCAAGACGCCCTTGTGGAATCAATTGTCGCCAGCGGAATTTCCGGATCGATACGACTTAGGAACCTTCAAGAAAAAGCCTACTTCTATCTTATAGGCCGGCAACTCTTATGTTTCGTAGGTTTTCGGGACTCTATGGGCGGCGGTGGTCACTTACCATCAGGTGAACCACTTGCTCGTTTGCCTCCCTTCTTTTAAAAACATTTTAAAGATTACGTGCATCTAGAACTTCAAATGTTATTTTTTCCAATGAAATGATAGCCTGAATGTGTCCCGAATTTCGGCCATGGTGACAAATCTACTCGGAGATCAGAAACTGCGCAGGAGTTATTATAGTGCGCAACTGTATGCGCAAACTTAGGTGTTCTCTCAGTTCCTTAGAGGGCTACATTCACGAGATGCCTGAATGTTTTTCTTTGCGCGTAGTGGAGGGAATTGTGAGAAATTAGAAGAAAAGACGTAACTACGTTTATAGGACGATGCCCAAACGCTTCGTGAATATGGACCGTTCGACCACTCATAGTGCGAACGACTGGAGTGAGATCAGATGCAGGACCAACTTTTTGCCAACCGACGGATGGATCATTGTAATAATCAGGCAATCGGGTGATGATCCCGCGTTACCCTAACCTAACTGGAAAGGAAAAATTCTAGCATCTGGATCCTCATACATTAAAATTAAGATCCATTACTACCTTAAATATGTTACTAAGTGTTGACATTGCCTGGAACTCGCAAAGCAAAAGAATTATGATTGTGAAATATCAAGGAGTGGACGAATATTGCATCCGTAAAACACCCATTTCCGTTGGCACATGACGGGAAAGATTTCGCTGAACTGACGGCCAATTACTACTACGTGTTGACATTGCCTGGAAATCTCAAAACTCGAAAAAAGAAATTGACCACTAAGGCCTCTGAAATAACTAACACTGTAATGAGAAACGGAGTATTTGAAAAAAGTATCAATCCTAGTCTATATTCAAAGACCATATATATTTTTCTTTACCCTTATTTATAATGATAATTTGACTGAGCTCTCTGATAAATATATGTCTTTTAAATATAAATAAAATTAATAATACATTTTCTTATTAACATAATTCACATTGAAAACAGATCTTCAAAAGTGTCACATTTCAAGAGTTGTAAGAGTCATATCTTATTACATTGTTAATTGTATTTAATCAATATCGGCAAATAGATCCGATCCCAGCATACTATGAACAGCCCAAACAATACGCATCCAGCCGAAATTAGATTACAAGTTGGTCATGGTCTAAATGGAATTGTGCCAATTCGCAATCGAAAACAAACAGCGAACGCCTAATTCTAATCGTTGTGAATATGTTGTATACATTATTGTATACCCAATGGTTGGCATATTCCTCGATTATACTACGTTCGTACCAAATATACACACAAATAAATTCAAATCAAAGAAAAAAATATTTAAGCAAGCTAAGTAATCTTTATAGGCGTATAGTGTTCTTCAAGCCGAATCAAACGAACCGAAAATCGATGGATTGGCGTCGTTTATTTAGAGAGTTCCGATGGCCACTTTCCAGCTCCACCATCAGTTCAGTTCTAAGTCATCATATTGCATTGTCGCGAAATATACATTTGCGTGCATAATTTTAGCCTTATCAGAAACCGGAAACTAGGTCAAATTTAACTTGCAAGATTTGATTACTGATGCACTGACAACGGGACAGGTGTAACTAAATAAAATATTGTAATAGAAAAAACAACTTAAATGTGTATTAAAACTTACTTATTTTATTATTTATTTTAATATGCTAAAAATATGGTAATATACAGAGCGAAATGTGTTACTAATGTGTATTTTTTTTTAATAAATTTTGACACTTCATTGGTGTGGATGCAATCGTCTCTTCAACAACCTTCTATAGAACATTGAGTGATTAGTTATGCTGCCAAATTCCTAATGACTCACTGTAAACAATTCAAATATGAATTGATTGCCTTTTCCACCGATTTCTACATGGATACCGCAGACATTAAGTAGAGATTATTTTAAGGGAATATTAAAAATTTTAAAAACTTTTTCTATTTTCTTTGGTATACTTAACGAGTTGTTTGAAAATCAGTTTAAGAAAGAACTAAATAGGACCTTATAAATTAAAAATAATATATGCATTTTATTGCGTGTTTTAATATGGTTTAAATACCTTTTTACCTTTTCTTTCTTTTTCTTTAATGTGTTATACTTGTATTAATATAAGAAATCAAGAAATAAAGCCTCAGTCTGACTTGAAATCTCAGGCAGAAATAAATGCTGCTTAACAGTTAATCCCCAGAGCTAAAGCTAACGATATGCAAATAATATTACGATAAACAACTTTAAACGAAAAACCTTGGTTATTATTTCCGCTCCGCGTAAAATCGTTAACGTTATTCTATAGATTGCATGTAATAATTTTCACGCGTCGCGCGATTAACACTTTTCCGCCATAGTTACGGCTGCGCTATGCCCCTTATTAAATTGTATAATAAAGTAGCCTGCAGCGCAAGTGTATAAGGCTTAAAAGTGAAATAATTGCCAATTACTAAGCGGCCTAAGATGTGTTTGCAGTTATAAGACTGGGCTAGGAGTTTAACTTGCTTTTCCACTGTTAAAAAACGTAAAACATATTTTTGATCTGAATCAAAAAATAAATAATATTTTTGCTAGGCGTTAATTTAATATCACGTCACGTAAAGCCGTAATTTTTACATGGAGTGTAGATTGATCACTGTATGGCTTCTTAACTGCGTCAGTAGTCTACTAGTATGTCGCATTTAATGCAGGAGGTTTTGTTGCTTTTACACACTTCAGCGATCATCAGCTGGTCACCTGATTGCCAGAAAAGTATGACAAGTAATAGTGTAAAAAAAATCTATCCTGCTTCTGACCTGTCTCAGTTCGGATATTTCCTCCCTTCGAGATACGAGCGAAGGTAAATAAGGAATGCACCTTTATAGATTCGTACACATATCGATACCTTAATTCGAATACCAGCTAACTCCACTTTTGTCAAATACTTTGTATTCGCAAAGACAGTATTTACATCAATTTAAAATCTAATCTTATCACAACTCTTTGAATATATCGTTTTTAGAAAACCTGTCTGGTTTCTCTGCGCGATGAATTTGATCCTCTTTTGTATTTAGTTTGAAAGTTTTTATAGCTCCCGTGACAAAATTATTCAATGTGGAATTCAATTCAAAATGGAGTTAGCTGGTTTGCGAATTAAGCTATCAGTGCGCATAATGCATACTTTTACTTGTTACTTTACTTAACTTTGCACACAAATATGAGTGAAGTCAAGTAACGGCCTATTTTCAGATTGTCCCACTACTGGGCTAAGACCTCCTCTATAAAGAAGGTATAGGGTATAGTCCACCACGCGATCTCAGTGCGGATTGGCGCACTTTAAATAACTTAGAAATATTTTTATTATTTCTCAGATACGTAAGTTTATTTTATGTAACGATATTTTCCTTCATCGCCACGCACGTAGTAAACAAGCACTTAAAATTGCAATTTAGAAATGATCAATTTCATTGATGCCAGCACCAGGGGTCGAACTCAGTTTTACATCGAGTATATTAGAGACATGAGAGCCCGACAACTGACTTACCACGGCTCACATAGATTCAGAGAGAATAATATCCAAATCGAATACATTTACTCTAGGCTGTTGTAGATTATCCTGTAGGCGTCAAATTTCTGCGAATATACTATGCCTAATGGGCCAACGGCGGACCATATCCATTCGTGAACTCACATAGATTATATGTTAGCTATACAAGGGTTCCTTCAGAAAAAATTAATTCCGAAAGTATCATATTCAAATCGAATGCATATACACTAAGTCTGTTGTAGATTATTCTATAGACACTAAAATTTTCCACATGTACAGTGCAGAGGGGCTAACGGGCGACCATATCCATTCGTGAACAGTTCATAGTACGATTTCCGTTTATTGCGAATTCGACGTGCAATTTGCCACCGGGTGGAAATTGGCGACCGTTCACTTTTGACATTCGACCGATTTATTGGGCCGTGACAGTGACATTGCTCATTTGGGGCCATCGTTCAATTGGTGCCTCTCGGTGCTCAATGAATTCGCTCGCTGGCCGCTTATGAGAATTGGAGAAAATCATACTATATTATATAGGGTAAAACGGTTGTGGAATAAAATTAAACATCTTTTTTATATATTAATAACTATCTGACTACTAATTATCTGACATAGTCAGGTATTCAGGCAGACAGGCTTCAGATCCACCCAAATTTTACCTGAATTTCAGTAGTTACGCAGAGGGACTGGCATCTGACATCCGCAACCCAAAGGGATAACCTGAATTCGACGGATGGATCAGTTGTCAGGCATATTTGAAGGCACTGACATCCTATAACAACTGCCAAACATGTTCTTGACAACTGATGCATGGATTATCTTTCTTTTCAGGCAATCGGGTGATCAACCCGCATTGTCCTAACACAACCAAGAAACGACAATACAGTCGTCCCGACGGGGTTCGAACCCACAACCCCCGGATTTTAAAGCAAGTGACCACACCACTAGGTTACAGAGGCGGTCATAGATAGGTATTGAAAAGTGAAAATTATGTTTTACGGCACCCGCTCGCATTTAATTCTGAACACTTTTTTGTTTTAAATTGGTTTGTTACAAACTTGCAAATTATAATATTAATTATTTTTTCAATGTTTCCAACACCCTCAGGGTAGCGTATTAAATATCTTAAAAATATATTTTTTTTGTATACGAATATACGAAAAGACTAATAAAATGTCCCAATTGACATATCTTAAATCTGAACACGTATAAACAAAGACTTACTGATCTTTTAGCTCTGTTCGTCCATCGAATAACATTAACGTAACTTAATACTCCAAATAAAAACTTCAATAAGACACCCAGCCCAGAGGTTACTCGTAATATGACATTGACGGATTTTATGAAAAAAATAAATCACGTTTAATCTCTGGTCAGGACGTTATCTTAATATATGATGCCATCCCGAAGGCCGCTAGAAATTATGCAAGCGCATACATTACCGACGCATTATTCGAGCCTCCTCAATGTGCTCCTTATCCGACGTAACCTGCTGCCGGGACCTCCATCAATCTTCTGTCGCCCTCTAATAGAACATTAAGGGCTGTCGATATAAAGTGTATTTCACGAATATTATCTGCACACATCTCTTGCTTTACTATATCTAATAACGGTTTCAAGTATACATCTGCACACATTACTAGGAGTATAAAAAGTTTAGAGGAGCATGTATTTTATACATTGCAATGACATGTGACAATTACTAAAATAACCCAAAAGTGATACGGTCGAATTCTGCTTTGGTTGATCTTTAATTAAAAGAAAAGGGTGTAAGTTTTGCACTTCTCCGGCCGCGCTCGCTCGGGGAAGTACTGTAGGGCATAAAGTAAAGTATACATGACTTTTAGGAATGCCAGATGGCTACGTCTTCCCCTTTTCTTTTCCCACTCCTTTCCCCTTCAAATTCTTAATCCCGACACGGCTATCCGATACAGCTATTCTATCCAATTTCCCAGGTTCACAGCGCACTTGCGACTTTTCGGATGTCGTGTGTGTTTATGGGCGACGGGTTGGCTTAACACCAGGCGAACCGTCTGCTCGTTTGCCTTCCTTCTTATAAAAAAAAGTAGTGAAAAATGTGACAAAAATACAAAATGAGAAATCAAGAGTTAATGGTTTATTTCAGTTGCCAGAGGACAACATCTTAACATGTAGCTCTTGCCGTATTTATTAAGCCGTTCGACTGTGGAGTATATACATACATACATCAGTCTTTTACGATACATACATAGATCGGTGAACCATCAACTACCGGGTGAACCGTCTGCTGCAAAGGTTAGGTTAGGATAGGTTCTATAAAGAAATGTAAGAACGCTTCGCGAAATCGTATCGTATTTGCAGTGAGAAAATAACCGCATTCTTAAAGTAGTCGGCATTTAGTGCGGTCGTTTGAGACGGCTGCATTTAAATTGCCCGTATTCTAAATCGCTGCGCAGTTTTAGAGGATCGTGACTGCGACGCGGAAAATTGTCCACAGCGTGCCGTTATAGACGAACGCTGCGCTGCTATTTAGCAGTTTTGCTGCAATATATTTTTACGAGATCGTTGGTTGGACGTGTCCGCCTATTTCGATAGGCTTCGGATTGTGTGAAAGATTTTATACTCTGAAGGCTTTAGTATTTAATCGAAGAAGAAAGTTTTGGAAGGACTATATCGTGGGTTTGCATGCGTTTTTTGTTTCGATTTCTAGTCGTGTCTATGTAAATCATTTTTGTAAGATGCGAGCATCGTATGCATATTTTGCTTAAGATTTAAATCAACTTGAAATGGCGATATCGACTTATAAAACGGTATTGTTTTGGTTTTGCAAGTTAATTATTTATACAGGATAATTGGTGAGCCACATTCAATACTTTAAGTGATTATTTTTCGGGATCATATATGAACAGTTATTAAAATAAAAATTGATTGACCAATGACTAAACATAATCTAAAGTTAAAATATTAATTACGTAATTCATCACTCCGGCCACGTGGTGTCTGCTCGGACGAGCAGCGAGCGGAGCCTGACGGAAGGTGGAGGGGGCCTTTTACTGGAAATTTTGGGCTAAAACTACGCCCCTAATTTTATTACACAAATATGATGACGATACTGAGTGCTCTCCTTTAATATCGTAAGTGATTCCCCAATCACCTGTATATCTAAGCAAGATTTTGTTGTTTTGAGGTTTAGTGTAAAATTCTACTAGACCGTACTCTTAATTAGCGAAAGTCAACATATACATAATACCCGTATCGTTAGGGCAGAGGTAAAGCGACTCCAACACGTTGTGCTACCTCAAATACCACAATGACCTTTTCAGGAAAATTCCAAAGATACAATTATAAGTAATAGTCTTATCTTCGTAAATCAGACAGTATCTGTCAAATAGTAATATGTTTTTGGATAGGCAGATTTTGTATGTAAGAGTTGCCCTTTTTATTGGCATAGGCGTATGTAGAGCGTGAGCCGTGTTTGATGCATGTATTTGCGTAATAACGTAAATGCAAGAAAAATAAACGAACATGTATTTTAATATATTATACGAAGTAAACTCATTACAGCAATCAGTAAAAACTCATCTCTACGAGTAATTATTCAAAATCCAGAAACCATACGGCGCGAACAATAAATGTAATAATTGTTTAAGTTTTAGCGCTTCTCACTTCGAACTACATTTAAACATAAAATGTTATATTTTCGTAGACCACCAAACACTATTTTAATACCCCACTTGATAAGTTTAAAAGAAAAAGCAGTCAAATTTGGCGCCGAAAATCCGCATATTTTTAAAATTAGTTATACCTAGTGTCACTCACTAATAAAAAGGACCTAACGACACTTCTTATCTACAAATTCACCATTAATAGTCTGATGGATTTGTAGATACATGCTAAGGAAATATATCACATGCATAATACATAAAGTTCGGAGATTAGTATGGTAATCGTGGAAATTCTAATTGACATAACATCATTATTTAATATATGTATAGACATACACAATTGTCACGATCTTTGACCCAGGATCTTTATACAGCGGCCTTCTGTATTTCTTAATACTTCTGTTCTATTTTTAATCGGCTTTAAAACAAGAAATGGTACTTGATTTAGATGTTTTTATTTTGCTATTTATGATCGTCCACAACTCCGTTATTTATGACCCGATTTTAAAAATTCTTCTTTTGACAAGCTTTTATTTACTTTCACCTGTCCCTTTATCTGTGCGAATGGAATCTTGCGAAATACATTTAAGCCACTTCTCGGTTTCCGATTGACCTGAAATTTTGCAAGCGTATATATATCGCGTGACAATGTAATATTATGGTGATATGAAGTTGGCCCAATGCTGGAGCTGGAAGGTAGCCATAGGAACGACGCAAATTCATCGATGTTGGGTTCGTGTGAGTCGTCTTGGAGAACACTATACCTATGAAAGCTTCTTTTAAAAAAACATTTTTAAAAAATTGAATTTATTAAAAGGATATACTACCGAATTGGTCCTATAACTATTTTTTTCTGAAAAATCGCTTCAGGGGTTTATTTTTGAAAACAAAATAACGGAGAGATATTTCACGAAAGTTCACTTCAATGCCGCTTGAAGTCGCCTTTTGAGTTTCACAAATATCATGTTTAATAGAAAATCGCGAAACTCAGATTTTCTTTTAAACATAATATTTGTAATAAAAATTCTAATCGTTTGCTATGTTGTTGACAGGAAGATATCGGCGCACGAGTTCGAGCGCGGCGGTCTGCTGAAGCCGCTGGTGACCACGGTGGATGGCACGCCCACCTTCTTAGGAGACCAGCCGCCCCACGCGACTCCCTCAAGGCCGCAGAGGCGGTCGCGCCACGAGCTGAGACAGCTGGACGAGAAGGAGCTCATCTTTGAACTGGTGAGCATTTTACCAATATACTTAACAAGTACAAAATAATACATATTGGACTTGCTGCACAAAAGCCGCTTGATCGGGATACCATTCCTTTACAAACAAAGACAGACTTAATATGTCTCACATTTTACTTTCCTACTCCTTTTTCTTTTCTTCGACGCCGACGGCGACTCGTAAAATACGTATAATCACAATATTTATGTAACTAAATCACCTTTTCTTTAATACTGCTCATGTGTTGAACATGATCATGACATCCTTTCACAACTTATTTAAAAAATCTTCTGCTTCTTATATGAATTTTGGACCTCGTTTGCCTTTAAGTCATTAATTATATCAACGCCTAACATCGCTTATAAGTAGACTAGGATGGAGAATCTCTCAGGCATTAAGTTCTCTTACACACGATGTCGTTGTAACAAAGTTGTTGCATTACTTTCTGCTTTTTAGTTTTATAAGCTATAAATAAAAGAGGAATAATTTTTACACCGATTTTTATTATTGCAGAAAAATAAGCAAGGGCTAAAGCCCTACGATAAAGATTTCATGGAAAGTAAGAAGCTGACCAATTTTTTGAATAGCAATAGCTCTGACGAGCACGTACTTCTAAACCTCAGCTTGATATATTGTCTGAGGTATCTATAATATTGATGTAACAAATATTCAGTTTCTCGAAGAAATAATTGGTATGGTTTTATCCACTTAATATTACTCGTTAAATTAGTGAAAATTTTCAAGAAAAAAAATATCTATGTATTTTTTTTCTTGAACTCCAAAAATACAAAATTGGAATAAATTATCCTTTTTTAAGAAGGATGCTTTTCTAATATATAATTTTTTAAATATTTATAGCGTGTACATAGGACGTTATTGTATAATCATTCAATAAAAATTAAGAATATCGATACTATAGCGTAAAATTATGTAAAGCTTTATAAAAAGCAATGAAGCAATCTGAGGGATCGATCAAAGAAATAGACAGACAAACATTAATATTTCTTGTTTGGTGTTTTGTTACTCATCTTGTCGTGTGCACGCGATACCTTTGATATACCTTCTTCTTTGTATTTATTATACACAGTGTAAACTCTATATAACGACACTAAAGGGACTGTTCATTTTATGGCGTTATAAAGAGTTGTCGTAAAATAGAAAGAGTGTATCATTGTATGGAAGGCGAGCTAAACCAATCAAAGTTATGTAATGTCGACGCTTTAGGGAGTTTGTCGTTAAATCGAGTGACGTTACATGGAGTTTACACTGTATATACATTAAAAATACTGCAAATATTTGCGGTATTATGGAACGAGTGAGTCCATGTAGATAAAATATGTTCGTTGTCTATAAATGTTAGCATATATTCAAAAAGCAACTGGACTTAGAATAAATCGCACTGCGGTGCTACAGAGCTAATAATCCGCTGTAAGCGTACATTTACAATTTAAATATAACCATTTAATTTAAAACTTTACGCTACACCCACTACGCTACTTCATCCGACGCGGTGCAGTCGTTGAAATTATTCACCGGCTCAAATTACTACTTTGCATTTAATTCCAGCGGCGTTATGACTTCAATTCATAGTATGTTCGTGTATAGCGTTCCTCGCTTCCAAATTTAAATTTGAATATATTTTTTTACTCCTCTATAGAGCGAATCGAGTAAAGTCTTCAAAAAGGGTTAAGGCGAAAACATATGTTTTGTATGTATGTGATGCGATAACTCTCGAAGGAAAGATCCGATTGCCAAGAAATTTTATAAATACGTAGGTTATATTAGTACAGTTTTTAAGTTGATTGGCCATCAAAATCGATTTAATAATATATGAGAAATTAAACATATGTAAAATAAAGCAAATAAAATAATCGTGAGGTCAGAGTTCGCAGCTACTAGCATACATAATTTTACTCTACGTGCGTATATAAATGAGCTCCTCCTAAACTGCTGGTCTGATTTTAATGAAATTTTATGTATGTTGATAGTTTGGTGGTTGCTTAAGTTCGGATAGGACAATATCTGCCAGGTCCGCTACTATTGAAAATATAAGAGCACGAAATGACACTGTTTTTTTATTACTAGTCTTTGCTTAAGTTAATGTAAGTATTGTTATTTTTTTTACTGATTTATTATATTTCCCCATTATTCATTTTTTCCCTGCTTCCTATTTCTCTCTATTCGGGACATCGTCTTGCAATATATATCCTATTGGTAGGAAGAGATACATTGTTGGACAACCGTCTGGACGATTGTGTTTATCCTTAGCGAAGTTATATTTTCCATATACCCCCGAAGTCTTGTTTAGAGAATTTCTTAATTTATAATTATTGGCTGACTTAAAAGACAAATTTTATTTTGGTTGAATGAAAAAACTTACTTTTGCATTTATTACATTTGTAATGATTTCCATTTGAATATTCTTTCACATCGTTTTTGATGTGTATACATAAAATTAAATTTTTGATCGACGCTCTTAACATCATGACATTTACTGTTTGCTCTTGTTTTATTTAATTGGTATTTTGAAAGTATTTATATAGCTGATCTTGTTTATGTTAAAATAAGATTATATATTTACGCGAAAATAATAAATCTAGCACGTGAAGGGAAAAGCCTTCGTTTTTGGTTAATGCTCACAACATGAAAACATCGCCAAGACTTGAATTTCACAGAATCAATCAACAATTATGTATATATTATGGCCGTCAATGCTCTTGCAACTCTTCTGGTGTTGCGGGAGTCCATGGGCGGCGATAATCACTTACCATCAGATGAGCCGCTTGCGCGTTTGCCTCCCTCTCTATAAAAATATATATAGATATTTAACATATATTCACACAAGCATGAACGTTAAACACTTTCAGTTTCGGTGCCTTGGTGAAAAATTTAATATATTAAATATATTGATGTATATTTTTGTTCGTGAACGCTCGATACTGTGACATTACGGCGCGCAGTCAAAACGTTAACTGCTCAACGAGATGTTGTTAAACGTAATCGGCCGACCGCGTACATGTGTACCGATTTGGGTCTTTGTGTTGGTGCCGATAAAATGGCGCGCCCGGCTTGATAATAATTACGTGTAAACACACCGACAGATATGCCTACGTGTGTATATGTGTATGCACGTACAGTAGTACCACAGGAGTAGATAACGTACAGAGAGCTTACTTAGAACAACCGCGCTTGGTTGCACTACTACAAGCGCACGAGATGTGTGTGCGTGTCCACAGGCTGCTTGTCACGTAGTCGGGGGCGGAGTCTGTTGACAAAATCTAGGGTCAAACTACGCACGTTGTTTGTTTTGATAGTTGCAACTTTGAATAATTTAACATAAAAACGTTGTTTTATTATTAATAATGGTTGTTTATTGTCCTGTGTGTATGAATCATACTAGAAAACATACAGATATATCATACTT
>JAOCPS010000007.1:2485200-2499266 GCA_025505425.1 Graphium colonna | reverse complement strand
GGTGGTGTGGTGCTAAGAGCTTGTTGTCGCGCAAAACCTACTTGACATATTGTAGTTCATCGGCCAGATGTTGCTCGTCACAGATCTTACGTGCCTCTGAAACAAAGATTTGCCCACGGTAGATAACTGTGAAGGCTAATGGTGACTACCACTTAGTATCGGTTTGTATGGGTTAGTTTCTTATGTATTGTGTGGCTCAATTTGTTGTTAGCATTGAGGCTTAGTAAAACAAAGAACTTTACGGATTTTATCGCGGTTTATTTTTAATTTAATCATCCGACGTTCCCAATCCTTTGCAGAGTTCATGCTAACGGTTAGGATTAAGATGTTTGATGTCCTTGTGTCAATCGCCTTATGTCAAGTGCCAATCCTTCATACCGTCAGCTTAAATATTAATGTTTGGGCCGATCTACGCAGTATCTACTTGCAGTAACTTTAGATCTAGCAGTGTTGTGGTTATGTCTTGAATATATTTTATTTAGAATGGGATCCAAAGTAGATGGTAGCACCTAACCTTCCTCTCTATTGAAATTTTGATGTTTCTTAAATTCAATAGCCTCACTCAGAAAGGCTGTCTGTAGTTACGTCCCAAATGGTCAAATGAAAGTCTAGAATGTCTTTGGGTAATCGTAAACCTCAAGGATCTGAGGATTAATCAAAACCTCCACATATGCGCCATTTATCTTGCACCGGACATCTATTTACCATAATAATTATCAAATTTTACTATATTATTATCTTTCGTTATGTCACCATTCCCTGATGATTTGTTCCTCATAAGACGCGATTTCATTCTTTTTTGCGTTTGTTTACAAATTATATCAAGGTACGTAGCAGATTTATACCGGCTTTGCAGAATATTTCAAAAATATGTTTTACGAAGAGTTATAGATTATCCTCCTTATTTGAAAAACCTTCCTCTATCCACTTTTACTACTAACAATATACGCAACCTACATTTTAGCTCGGAAATTGTATGTACCACCTTATAAAATTAGATACATTAAAGGGAGCAGGCTCCTTTTTTTATTTAATAGATTATTAAGTGATGGACCTTTCCAATAATTTGATCGGTTTAAAATTCGTTACATGGATATTTATAGTCCTATCAGCATAAAACGGTATACTATTCCTCAATACAAGCTTTTGTATTGCAAGATTGGCGCAGTCAATTCACAGTAATTCCGAAATGGAAACATCGAGTAACAGATTTTCAGATTTTTGCGTTTCAAACTTTTACTCGTGTTTTTCCTTTTTCCTTTACTCGGGTCAAATATAGTAAACTATAATTTACTCAGCTCCCTTTTTTGCAAAAAATTACAAAATAAAGTCCCAAAGTAAATTTAATCGCCAAATAAACATAAAAAATTGAAACTAAGACGAAATGGCTAATTCGTATACGTATACCATATATCATATACAGAAAAGTATATGTTATAAGAAGAATACTAATTTTATTTTAAATTCACTACAATTCAAAATTTACTTTGAGATCATATCACAATTTAAACATTCATTATTTTCTAAATTAATAAATAGAGCTTAAACAATTCTCAAAAAACCCGTTAAGCACAGAGCCAAACAATATTTATTCATACAGTGAAAATCACTTAAGTTTACAAATATTCTAATTTTAAAGAGGATTATCAATTTAAATACAAAGTTAGCTCAGACGTTTAAATAATTTATGCAACATTGACTTGGCTCCGTTTTTATGATTAAGTTTTTCTTTATTACGAAAACGCAGTTAAGTCCTTTTAATATGAACGAAATAATTAAACATTGAGTTATTTTTGACAGACTTTTATTAGTGATGTTATTTTTATTCAGATCATATAGTCAATTTTGGTTAGGTGATAACTGCTTCTTACAGGAATAGTTAATATGACCGCCTCCGTAACCTAATGGTCCATTGCTTTGTGAATCGAATATCGTGAATTTGAAAACACTACACACATAATAAACCGTAATCAGGACAAAGCTTAACTTTAAAATATGAAGTTATTATATCCACACACACACACACACACGCACACACGCACGCACGCACACACACACACACACACACACACACACACACACACACACACACACACACACACACATAGAAATAAGTTACGTCGATCGAATTTGAAATATAATATTTTCATCCATTATTATTTAATGTAATATATAGTAGTCACCTACAATTTAAAATTAATTTCGTCTTTATATTTTTAGGTGAGGCATAACATTTCACAAAACAGCTTTTGTCGCACATATCAATAAAAAGGACTATCATCACCTCATACAAAAATTCACTAAGTCAGCTTCTAATAAAATATAGTTGTTTTATGAGGACACCAGATGGCTATTCCTCCTCCCTTCTTTTTTCACTTATGTTTAAGTAACGTCACCTGTTCGCGTGCAGTGCCCAATTCATGCCTATAAAATGGATCACGTTCCTAAAACAGTGCAAATTAATCTATATGCAAATTATTCGTATCCCTTTTAATCGTAAATATTATTCAATTACCTTCTTTTGTGGTTAAGCAACTTCTTCACCCATAGACACCGCAACCAAAAAGCTCGCCAGACCTGAATATTTGATAGAACAGGCTATTGGGTGGAAGGGGTAAGGCATAAAGAAGGAAAAAGGGGGAAAGAGAACGATATGAATGGTTATCCCGCAACCCCAAAAGTTATGCATACTTTATTTTATAACAGGTTTTTGTGGTGCGCTCCAGTTCTTTCCTGGACGAGCGTTCTTATAAAAGCAGGAAAAGCTTTATAAAGGATGTTATGCCCCTCCACCTGAAAGACCCTCCCGCCTAACTCGTAATGTATTCTAGTTAAGTTATCGTTTAACATCAGGTGAACAGTCTGCCAGCTCGCCGACTTTTGCATAAAAATACCTATTAGATTAACACTTTGTAGGAATCTATTTTAATTCATTTATATGCAGCAAATCGTCTAAATATAGCAATGAAAACTAAAATCTTGTTTCATTCAGTCGAAACGACCTGTCGAATTCGTAATACCTGTTTTAAATGGGTAGGTCCATCTATCGGGTAATAGCAAGACTATGTTATTATTACTAATGAGAGATTGATAACACCAAAGACTGTAATCCATCGATATGCTTACGTAAACATGTCTAAATATATCAATAAACAAGTCATTACATAATATGTTGAAAGAGAATGAAGTAAGAAAATGGAAGAAAAAATTTAATAAATGCCAACCCTTATTAGAAAATTTTGAGTGCCTATTCTGTAGTAAATAGAAAGTGCGCATCAATCTACGGAAAATGTGAAATGCATTATACTTTCAAATAATAATAAGCGCAACGCGTTACTGGTCATTATAAAGTTTATCGGCTCTTCGTATCGAAGTGTGAATCGTTTTTCTTTTAGTTGCCATACGGGCATCGAGGTGCGATAGCGTGCTCGAACTGTAGCCGTGTGCTGCCATCTATCGCCACCGCAGGCCAGTGGCTCTGTCTCCTGTGACCTTGGCGCGTTGGCCGCTTCGTTCATTGGCCGCGCGGAGGCAAGACGAGTCGCGCTGCTCGCTCCCTGAACTATGCTATTCGGGCACAAAATACACCGTCCTAACGGGAACCGACCCGCGCATGCATAACCGCGCGTACAGGTGGCAGTGAACGTACGTTGCCTGTCAAAACTATGTAGCAACGACCATGTTCATAACCTAACAGTGTATCATTTTTAGTGCAAACATGAAACCTGATAAAATGTGGAAGTCATCTCGACACGAAGTCGGTGAGTGTTGATTATTTTTAGTGGATTTTGTATGAATCTATGATAATTTGTGGGATGTTTCCTCGTTTGCCGGCCGTACACCACTACCATGTCACTCGGAAGCACGACGCCAATAGTTAGTCATTTACATTACAGCAGACAAAGCCGTGATCTCTGTACTGATTCTAAAAATAGCGTGCAGTGTAATGGCGGTTAGGTTAATCAGTGGTTTACTCTTAGTTCAAGTACTAGTGTCAATATTTTTGTATTACACTGCTTTATATTCCAACATGTATGTAAACAAAATCTGTACCGGCGCACCCACGTTATAATTATAATTTACATGCAAACACAGAATGTTAATGTTTCGCACTTAGATTAGGCTTAAATTCAAATTAAAGCAATAAACACACGTGTTTGTTAATCAAAAATTATATATAGGAACTTACTAAGCTAGTTACGACCTAAGCGAGGAATATCTTAGTAACACGAATCAAATATTACGTCTTGAATTCCAGTTAGAACGTTTCCTATTATGTACATAACTATTACTAATAGAAACTTTAGGATAAATTCATTATTTATTAATCTAAATTATGATTAAAAATTAAGTTTCCTACATCGTATAAAAATAAATTATCACAGAATTTAATATACCTAATTAAGTTCAATGAACCATACATAATAATAAATATACACATATATAATAATAAATCTAATAATAAGATAACCCGCTTTAAGTTCGGCGATTCCCATTATATATTTTTATCTGTTTAATTTTAAAATTGTAATTTAACATAGCTGTACCGGCTTTAAATTTATCCTTAAATGTTTAGTTATAGCTTAATCATTGGTATATATATAATATCATTCATTGAATTCAAATTATATGCATTCGTATGCTCGACGAAACGAGGAATATGTGTACATTTACAGACATTACAAGATTATTATTAATCTTTTATATTAGAATTATTGTCATGGAATTATTACACAATATGTCTGCTGAATGGTGAAGCTAGATATTACGTGTACTATCAAGACTTTTTCATTTGTACTTAAATAAATCAAACGTAGCCTTAAAAACACTTTATTTTGATGCCTAAAAAAGACATTGCGAGTTGACTTGAATAAAAATACAACTGATATCAGATGTGATTTCGCCCGTAGACGTATCTTTTTAGAATCATTGAATGATTTGTATCATGCCGATGTTGATATTTAATTATTTTCTTGCTATGCGTTCTGACGCGGGCAACATTTCTAATGATAAAAAGTATTATAAAAACTGCGGTCTACAATTATGAAAGCGGGTTTGCAACGTAGCGTAATATATTACTGCGGTGCTTGCCGATTTGTTGTTTGTGTTTTGTACACTTGATATATTTCGCCGTACATGCGGTGGAAATCATTTTATTAATTCAATTAATGTGAAATGAGTTTTATAGTATAATGAAACAGCATTTTATATAATATTTTTTTTCTCTGTTACCGACGGTTAACAAAGTATGAATAAATAGCGAATGAACCAGTTCTTAATCGTTCGTTCATACCAACTCCAGTCTTAATTTAAAACAAGCACATAAGATAAAAACTTTAAATTTTAAATGGCTAAGCCAAAAAAAATTACGGTGTAATTTTCAGTAAACCTTTTGATCAAAGCTACTGATATCTTAAAGATTTTGATTATATTTACTTAAATTTATTATGTATCTAGAACAAAATATAATATACTAGGTGCTCCCTGCGGTTTCATCCGCTATTGCTCCGCTTCTATCGGTCATAGCGTGATGAGCTTAAAGCCTTCTTCGATAAATTTGCTATCTAACATTAAAATATTTTTTTCAATTCGGACCGAGTAGTCCCTGGTATTAGCGCGTTTAAATAAACAAACAAACAAACTCCTCCGCTTTATAACATTAGTTTAGATTAACAAAATTAATATCATTATATGTTAACGGAGACGTCACGATAACAGCGAAATAAATGGTTTCGAGCTCTTTATTTATGGTTCAAATTATGTACATACATTAAACAGAATATTTGGTACATTGCATTTTTTTATGGAAAGGAAGACAAACGAGCAGACGGATCACCTGATGGTAAGCGATCCCTTCGCCCATAGACACACGCAACATCCGGAGAATCACGAGTGCGTTGTCAACCAGGGAAATTGGATAGAATAGGTTTATGAAATAGGATGTGGTCGGGATTAAGGATTTGGAGGGGAAAGGAGTGGAAAATAAGGGGGGAGACGTGGCCATCCAGCATCCCCAAAAGTCATGCATACTTTATTTTATGCCGACTTTATAAAGGGGAATATTATTTATTTATGTTTAAAAAAAACTGATAAAAAGAAAATTTAATCTTGACTACGAGCTTACTACTAAATTTTACGAGACATAAGCAAAATAAAGTTTTAAATTTAAACACGCTAAACAGTGCTTCTACTTAAGCTGAATAAGAATTATTCAGAAATATATCTTGTTTTAATTTATTCTAGACGGAATGTGGCAACCAAATGTGTTTGCATGATCTTATCTGCTTCCATACAAGTTACTGTAAAGTTTGCTGGAAATAATTATTATTCCAAAGTAAAACAGCAGCAACAGAATCTTTACAAACTAGAATTGATAAGCGATTTTATTTTTTTGTATAGAATCGCAATGCTTCTATCAGTGCAGAGATTGAGCAGAAAGCCCAACATATTTTACAAGATAATAAATCACACGCAAGGATTTGAATTTCAAAAATTCATTAAAAAAATCAGATTCTGTAAGATTTTCGAAAGAATGCAACATTGAGAGTCACTTTGCGTAATTTTTTTAATGCTCTCGAGTATTACCATATGATTGTTATTTTAAACATGTTCTTATATTTGCACTGTCCCCTCAATATATAAAGTGTACTTGGTTCTTCTTTCAAACAAATTTTAAATTTCCGTTCACCATCTTGAGCTATTACTTCTTGTAAAGACAGTCAACATGGTTCAACCGACTAAATTAGAAGATCTTCACAATTCAACATTAAATCCACGGCTCCTAGAAACTTCTATAGATTAGCTAATGGACATTACAAGTGTAATATATACAGAATTATATTTTAAAATTACTTCTAAAATCTCAAAAAACTATGGCATAACATCTTTTTACTCTTTTCACACTTCTAAGGCCGCGCTCGCCCGGGGAAGTCGGCATAAAATAAAGTATAGATTTTTGGGTATGCCGGATGGCCATGTCTGCTCCAAATCCTGAATCCCTGCTTCAAAAATTTTCAATAAATCTATTCTATTCAATTTCCCAGGTGGACAACGCATTTGCGACTCCCCGGATGTTGCGTGATTCTATGGACGACGGTATTGCTTAATGCTTACCCTCATGCGAACCGTCTGCTCGTTTGTCTTCCTTTTCATAAAAAAAACTACCCATTAGACAGACGCGTACATGCGCCAGTCTGTGTGCATTTATAATTTCTAACGAAAATAAACAAAGGCTAGATCTTCATTTACTCTATAAACATCATGCGAGGTGGTGTATTTACTCTGCGCTGTCATCGCGAATATTGACGTTTGTATCATCTTTCCAGCAGTTCAAGGTTTGTTCGCATTACCGGTAAATTTAGAACACTTCCTAGTTCCATAGATGATCTTGAGTGCTAAGAGATATGGAAGCGTTGTAGAGGATTTGCACCTGTTACTAATCTCTTTAAGTACAGCATCTCGTCCAACTGATAAGAGCATTCGCGTTGTATACATAACAGAGTCTTGCAAATTTTAGTTTTATCTCTGTTATAGTGTTTGCTTTTGGCAAATGCTGAATCTGTTATTTTTGTTGGATGAGCAAGCGATACTTGTAGATATTAAACTAAAGATTTTTTTCTTAAAGTCATTATGTTAAACAAAATATATCATGAAGCTGATGAAAATAAGTTTATTTTCACAGAAAATTACAAAAACCGACAAACGCCTTAAAAGTGTACTTTCGAAACATATCTTCTCCGTTGATTTGATTTTAAAAACGAACTTGAGCCGAATCCGGTATTTATAAAAAAATTGTAGGACCATTATGGAAGTGTACTCTATCAGTTAAAAAAATATTATTTCAAATCAGTTCATGAGTTGCGGAGACATGTGCGAACATTTTTAAATTTTGGTATTTTTATTTAAAAAAACTATTTTGTTGAAAATTCTATGGAACCATTCTGTAAGAATACTCTTATAAGATGAGAAAAGAATTTTGAAATCGGTTCATAAATGACGGAGATATCCGCGAACGTAAATAAAAAAATTATAAACATTCGAATTGAGAGCCTTCCTCCTTTTTTGAAGTCGGTTAAAAGATCAATTGAAAAATATTGGGTTTTAAAACGTCAGCTTTATGTCATTATGCGCGGATTTTATGATGTTCAGACAGTATAATAAAATAAAAATGGATATAAATATATAACATATCAATAAAATGTATCAAGGTGAGAAAGATGGCCGATGACTAGTATTCACATTCAGTTTTATATTATTTTGAATACTTCGAGCGTGGGTGTTATACCTAGTTTATTAGAATTGGATATAATGTAGTTTTTATAATGTGGTAAAAAATGTGTTTTGTCACATTAAAATTAAATAAGTATTCTATTATGTATATTATTTTGCCTAAAAAAGGCAATTTTTAAATATTTATGACAACAATGTAGTTTAAGCATTCGTCGAGTTTTTTTAATAAGATTTTTTTTGCCTTAGTTGTACCCATATCCGTTTTACATTGATTAGGTAGTAATAGACTGAAAATAGAATTTATCAGGCATGGTGCAAATTATATGCATATCGACATGTCAACGTATTCACGCCTCATACGGATTTAACTCAAAAACTAGCCTGAAAAGGATATACTGCGCGAAGCGTTGTTAGTGTTCTTTGAATTATTCGTTCGCACAAAAAAGCGTATTGCAAGCCCGAGTAAAACGTGACGGGTATAAATATTGGCCATTCAAGGAACGTACGTGCTTTGCCTAATAAATAGTGCATGTCAAATATTATTACGCAGTCCCCGTAGATTAGGTAATATATGAAAGTTACCTATATTGATTATGCTGAGTTATCTAAGGAATTTCAAAGAGGGATTTTTGTGAAGATCCAGGTATTTGGCTCAACTGATGGCGATTGAAGATTGTCATGGACATGGACAAGATCTGATCTTTGTGCGTTGCTGACCAACCACAGTCTTGGACAGAATTCGGAGTTGTCACATAAGTACCTGTGTTTTAAAATTAAATACGTTTACCAAAGTATATATGTAGGTATTAGCCTACTATTATATAGCTAGAGCATATTATTTAAAATGTATGTTTTTATTAAAAGGAAAATATAACAAATGAGCGGATGGTGCATCTGTTGCTAAGTGATCCCGTTGTTCAATATCCAGAGAGTCGCGAGTGCGTTGTCAACCTAGAGATTGAATAGGATAGGTCAGGAACATATTAAGGATTTAGAGGGGAAATGATTGGGAAAAGAAGAGGGAAGGAAAGGCCATCCGGCAACCCAGAAAGTTGTGCTTACTTTATTTTATGTTGAGTTACTGTAGAACCATGATACTTCCCTGAACGAGCTCGGCCGTAAAAATGCAGCATGAGCTGTGAAAGGATGTTATGCTCTTCCAACTTAAATTTACTGGACTCAGGCTCTTCGAACGGACCTTATACTTCTTCCCATTACTATCCTCATGGGCGTATCTAGGGTTATTTTTCAGGGTAGTCACTAGACCATCCTAGGCAGGGCCCTAGACCATCCTGGGGTGAGCACTAGACCATCCTGGAGTGGGAACAAGATCCTGGTTTGACACCTCCCTATAGACGCCCATGAAACACCCTACAAACGTTTCCATGTCCATTCCTATTTACAAGCAATTCTTTGTTCCTATATGTTCAATATTATGTTATATTCTCGTAAATATGTCAAACTAAGGCAATATCTACTCGCAAGAACAGTCTATACTTGCGCATAATTTTAAGAAAACGCCGCTTTTATCGCCGGAAACCGAGGTCGAATTACAGAACTTAAGTCGCGATGTTTATGTGGTTTACACCAGCCATTGTCTGGACGCGCCCTGTTCAGTTCCATTATGATACGGCCAACCACGCTCATTGTATCACTTCTAACGAAGTGGCTATTCGTGTCTTTTATCTTTTATAGCCTCCGTGTATTCGCATAAAAATACGAATACCGCTTAGTCATTGCAAAATAAAACTGTTTTATGGGTTTTATGTTATTCCTGTATTCAATTCTTGTTGGTTCTGTTTGCATCTTTATTACATCATACCTAATGCCGAGATAGACCTGAGGATATCCTGCCCAAATAACGCCATCTATTGAGTTCAATTTCGAATCTAAGAATCTAAAATAATGTTCACTGATCAGCATCCAAACTGCTGTCTATCTACCCATTCTAAAACTAGGTAATGAACGTCTCTAATGTTAAGTTAATTTATATTTCTTTTCTAAGTAAATAACCTATCCGTATAATGGTATTATTAAAAGATAATTTTAATTTAAGCACCCATATCTATGTATACTCGGTACAAACTGAAATTACTCGCTAGTATTTACAAGTATTCTTATCGTACAAATTGCTGAACCAATTTTTATGATAACTAACCACAAATCTCAAAGTATAAATTGCAACCATGTTACAATTATATTCTTTCACATAACAAAGATTTTTCCAATACTATTTCTAAATTAATTAAAGAGCTATTCTATGAAATAATGTTGTGACTGGCGACAAGAGGGCTGGTTCTTTTCTCGCCCAAAGGTTAAGTATAACCATTTAGCGAGGAAATGGAGCCAGCGTTCTTGGCACCATGCCCCAAGGAGAAGGAATATTTGATTATTGTAGTTCGATTAGTTATATTGCTTTGTACATATTTTTGTTCGTAATTTAATTAATGTGGGACCCTCCAGTTTTTTCGGAAGACCATTAAAAATATATGAAACCACAGTAAAACACGGTAAAAATAAAATTCGTGATACCTTAGTATTCCGGCGTTGGTTAATTTAGTGTACCCAAACTAAGTAGGTGCAAAACAAGCATCGATGCGGAGAGTTATAAAATTGTTAATTGCAACTTTATACGCTGATTTATCAAGCACTCAAGATTTATAGCTAAACATTTCGACATAAGAACAACAACAAAAAGCAAGTTTATTTTTACAGAAAATTACACGTCAAACATCTAAAAAGTGTACTTTCAAGACATATTTTTATTTAAAGAACAAACTATACAACCGAATTGTCTGAAAATTAACGAGGCCATCCCGAAACTGTACCTAATCAGACAAAAAAAGAAATTTTAAAATCGGCTTATAAATGGCGGAGATACCCCCGAAGGAACATACCTAAAAAGTAGAAACACCCTTCTTCCTTCAAATCGAGTATAAAATCAGTTCCTAATTGGCGGAGACATGTGCGAACATACCTACAGAAACAGATACAACAGAATTGAAAACATTCTCCTTTTAAAAATCAGTGAAAAAGAAAATATTGAAGATATAAATAGTCTTCACTAGGGATCGTCCGTCGAACAATTGAATTATTTCTGTTTTGGTAGAAAACTACTGTTACTTGGTTAAATCTTTGAGACCTGAAAAGGGAGTGTGTTAAGAGTCAAGTCCTTGTATTAGCGAATGATAGGCACTAAGAACAGTAGTACCTATATACCATATTTTAAATATACAGAGGGTGTGAGACATATCTTTGCATATTTTACTCCCAGGCTGCAACACCTATAAACCTATGAATAAAACGAAGATTATTTTTTTTATTTTTTTATCAACATATTAAATCTTTCAAATCAACAAATTAAATTTTAAAAAAATCTTTCTGTTTGTAATCTTGTTTACTGATTCATTAGGAATATATAAGGATTGATGTTACTTTCAGGAGTCGACCAAATAATGATTAGGCTTCATATTGAAAACGATACATAACTATTGCTTGATGTCCATATGCGACGTTATCACGAACTAAGACGTAACCTTTTGCGGTCCTATTTCGCAGTGGTTTCAAAACATTTTTTTGCTGCCCAGCATTTTGTTCACGTCCCTCGCAAGCAAAGCCAGGGTATATTGTATGCGTTGCGGCACCCCTATTAAAATTCCGATGGCAGAATGAAAAGCAAATGTGTCCACCACTCAAAGTTAGGTTGGGTAATTCGCGTAGGGTTGCCACTGGCTTTAACCGATTTGGACTACGGTTCCATAAAGTTTCTAGTTTTATCTAAAGTGAATTTGAGCTGTGTGAAACTAAGCGAATAATTGACGTTATTGCTAAAACGTTGAACGTTAGTTACACACACAACCTTGATCTTTAAAGTAGGTAGTTTATAGTTCTGCTCTACTTAGATCCCGATAGAGAAAGAATTATCATTTGTAAGTTTAACGACTGATGTTTAATAGTCCACTTATTCTTTCTTTACTCGACTACATGCTCATTTTGAGACTTATAATTAAGTCACCTTTAATACTTTAAGACGTTATATTTGGGACTTATATATGAAAGATAAAAATAGTATAAAAATAAATATTGATTTACCGCTAAGTAAACATAATCTGAAGTTTAAAAAAATTATTACGTAATCCATCTTCACCCTAGCGGACACGGTGTGAACGAAGTGGCGGGGAGGTCGATGACCTACGGCGTGCTCAACTGTGTAGGCACCGCACTGTACCGCCATAGTTCATTTACAATTTATTGGAAAATTTCGGATTTTATTACATTTTTTATGGGTAGGAAGGCAAACGAGCAAACGGTTCACTTGGTGGTAAGCGATCCCGCCGCCCATAGGCAAACGCAACACACGGAGAGTTGCGAGTGCGTTGTCAGTCTAGAATATTAGATAGAATAGGTTTATTGGATAGGATGGGGTCGGGATTAAGGATTTGGAGTGGATAGGAAAGGGAAAAGAAAAGGGTAGACATGGCCATCCGGCATCCCCAAAAGTCATGCATACTTTATTTTATGTAGACTTTATAAAGGGCGGTGGTACTTCCCCGGGCGAGCACGGCCGCAGAAGTGAAGCAAAAGCTGTGAAAAGATGTTATGCTTTACCACCTACATAAATATGATGGCAATGAAGTACTCAGCGCTCTCCTTTAATATCGTTGGTGGCTCGCCAATCACATGTGTATTTGGTAGGCTATGTTCTTACATAGAATTGTTTCCAGTGTTCCTTGGACATGGGCATTACAAACGTCTGTTACAGACAATGATGATGGTTTTTGTTTATTACGTCATTCATTACGTCATATTTATATAGGTGACTGTTACGTGTGTGCCACTTGTCCTCGTCTTGAGTTTTTCTAATACGATACGATAGCTTGCGTTATTTAATCGTCACCTTTAAAATATCTGAGCTATTCTAAAAATATACTTTTGTAACATCTTATAAATTATCAATACACCGTGGCGACCTTGACGGATTGGAGTTTTCGTATACCTTTATATTCTAAAACATTCTAAATATCAACGCTAAGAACTGGTTCGCTTTTATATCTGTGGAATTTATATTTTTGTACCAATTTTATTATCTATATTCAATTGATGGGCTAGGTCGGTAAAACTTTTGATATTTTTTTTATAAATTAAGATTGATATAAATATGTTGTTCTGGATTAAATGAGCTTTTTGATTTGCATTTCAATGCTATTAATAGCTTTACAGCTTTAAGATTAGTTAGGCACAATGTATTAGGAAAATAACTTAATTGTTCTTTTTTATTTCAAGATTAACTTATATTTCTTTTAGAGAGCGGTACTGAATACTGAAAATTAATAAAAACGGCACTAAATGGACGAATTTTGTTACTTTTTTTTTCTTTAAAAAATTATCAAATTTCCTTTTCTAACTTAGTTTATATGACTACTGCCTTAATGTTAATCAGTAGGCTATGGTTCAGACATAATAAGAGTGGTGGCTACCGGAAGTCACAAACAACTATAAAGCCCGTTAATTAGCAGTTATGTTGCCAATCACCGAACTCGGGTGATTCCCAAAAAAAATTATAAACCAAAAGGTATTTATCTATCTGGTATTTATCTATCTATATATACACATTAAAATGTCTGTATGTACGTTACTTATCTACTCAAAGACTGTGTGACCGATTTTTTTATTTTTTGAAATTAATAATAAAATTAAGTTTAAAAAACTAAAAAAACACGCATTAATGAGAAATCGAACTAAAAAGTTAAAAATTCTAACTCCTGGCGATCCTAGTCAGGATAATGGGATATGCTTATAAAATTATTGTAATGTCATCGGCCCCTGAAAAGTCTGCA
>JAOCPS010000007.1:2454134-2471980 GCA_025505425.1 Graphium colonna | reverse complement strand
TCTATGGGCGACGGGATCGCTTACCATCAGGTGAACCGTCTGCTCGTTTGTCTTCCTTTCCATAAAAAAAAAATAACTAAATCAGCAGACAGAAAACGTACGGTGCGTGAAAACAGAAACTAGCCCTTATTAAAGTTACGATTGTTTAATACTTTATTGTGTTATATTTGTGTCTTTTTCACACAATATTGGTGTGAGCAAGGCACATAGGATAGCCGCGATTAACAATGCCTTTCTTTAAATGACCGCGCTGAATCACACATCGCATCTACAATGATAATTGTATCAGCAGACAGAAAACGTACAGCGCATGAAAACAAAAACCATGCCCTTATTAACGTTACGATTGTTTAATACTCGCCAATGAAGCCCAATCATTTTTAATTCGGTGTAAACGCGATTTCACTATGTGCCTCCGGAGCAATCGTAAATAACGTAATTGTGTGTATGACAACCCTCGGTTGTTCAATTGATTTTAATTAAAGACATTCTATATATAGCTTATAAGTTATACAGAAGAACGTCAGGCTATTTTGTAGAGCGCTTCAAAGAGGCGATTGACCTGTCATTGCGCCGTTCACAGTAACTATTTCATTCTTATATCGAAATACCTACGAATTTAATATGAACGTTCAAAATAGAGACCATATATGGTTTTACACAGTACCACTCAAAAGTAAAGAGAATAGTTTAATTATTAAAAATTTATGAGTCAGCTTTAGGACAATTTTCTGATTTTTACAAGCTTTTCGTTAGTTTCACCTGTCCCATAGTCTGTCCATCTGGATTCTTCAAAGTTTGACCTACTTTCTACCTTTCCACTTCGGTTTCCCATTAAGCTGAAATTTTGCGAACGTATGTATATCGCGTGACAATGCAATATTATGATGACTTGGAGCTAATCTGATGCTCAAACTGGAAGGTGGCTGTAGCAGATCTCTAATTAAATGATGAAAGCTATCGAGTTCATGTAACTCGTCTTGAAGTGCTCTCACTATACACCTATAAAAGTTTGTTTAAAAAAAAACATTTTTTTTATTTATTTATTTATTTACACATCCCTCTCGAAGATGTCCGTCGATTTACACACACTGATTTTAAATGTAGAACTAAACAGTCATAAAATCTATTAAAAATTAATTTTACAAATAGAGTTGACTAACAAAAGTATCGGCTATACTACAGGCAACGTACAATAAAGACAAAAATATTAAGATAATCTATAGAGAATTCCTTGAAAAAGTGTATTCAGAATAATTCTTACGTTCGATGAAACCTATAAATATGTTGCTGTTCTATCAAAACAATTTATCTTTTTCTGAAAACGACATTGTTCAGCTTGTTTTTTCCATACATGCAAATAACAATCGTAATTATAGAAAAGATTGCGTAAGTACGATGCAACATCATTGATGATTCCGCTTTAAATGAAATACTTTTTGCGTGTCCGTTTTGGTTTTTTATTTACCAATATAACTTTATTGCCTCCTATATTTACATTATTACGGTTTCGAAATGAGAAGTACTCAACAAAGATCATTCAGCGAGCCTTGCGTAAGGATATTGCATTTCTTACTATAATAAAACATGCCCCTCAAGTTTACGACGATGTTTACGAACATACAATCAGATCTCTGCCGTTAAGTGTATGTATATAGTATTTTTGTTTTCGATTTATTGAGAATTAATACATAATAACTATTTATGATATAGGAGAAAGTTTACCAAGCTTTTTATGTTTTTTAAAGAAAAAATTAAATAAAGTAAATTTTCTTATGAAATGTCTGTTGGTTAAACATATGTTTTTTTTTGTTGGCAAAATGAATTGTAAATTTTGACAAAATGTCACAATACACGTAACAGAAAGGACAATGCCCAAAAGTGGTACCAAAAATTAACATCCCTCAAGATCAAAATTATATAATAATTATGTTTAAAATTTACGACATTACGCTTTATGAATTTAATTTTTAAACAAGGAATTGCGTTTCAAGTATTAACGTATAAATTTCGATTTAACAAAATGTTTGCATAATATGTCTTAGGGATGTAGAATGCAATAGAAACTATTTTCTATGAATCGAGTTTTCTCAAATAGATTTTATCAAATATCTTCGGTTTTTCTTTAAAACCCGGGTTTTCTTTTCGAAAAGAACTTCTGCATTACTTAATATAGCCTAGTCTTAAAAAAAAATTTTGAACTTGATGCAGCTTGGCATGGTTTGCCATATAAAAATGGGTATGTTCTTTTATTGTATAAAAAATTGTGAAATGAAAACCACCCACCGTCGAATTTTACCAAAATTATCGTAATATTAATTGTCTGTCAAAATTCAAAACAAACCATAAAATTAATCGATTAACTTACATAACATCGATTGCTCCTTCGCAAGTTCACTTAATTGAGTGTGTAATTAATAATACAGAAAAAAAAGAATTTTCTTACGCGCTTATTACACGACCGGTTTAATTTTGGGAACATCGCGAGCTTCCAGCAAAAAGTTATTGAATTTTTTAAATATTTCAACACCTTCAGTCGATTCTCGTTTCTGTATGTGTTTTGGAAATTTTTATACGTCATTATCTCATTAATAATTCATACAAATTTTTGTCCGATTGATGATGATTGTGAGATAACTTTATTGCCAACATCCGACTTAAACTACATTTATTATATAATTATTTGTGCTTTATTGTAAAAGCTTAAAAAAGGGTTTACAAAAGGTGGGCTTAATGATATTGGGTATATCCTCTTTCAGTCAAAGCTATATAATATTCCTATAAAAACGACATTAACATTTATTCAATTATTTCAAAGATGTAAATGTTAATTTTGTGCACCCAAGAAAAAACATAGCAAGTATTAAACGAGTTTTCAAGATATTATATCATTTGCTTATTTTATAATATAAGCCAAAAAGGAAACAAGAAGTGATAAAGTCAATATAATTCTCTTATGTACTATATATCCCGCGGTTTCTTTCGTGATCACTACAAAAATTGTACAGGCCAATTTTTGTAGTGATCACGAAAGAAACCGCGCGATATATAGTACATAAGAGAATTATATATTTTTTCGTGCAAAAAGGTTTTGTACTTTTTATTTTTGTTGTTTATTATATTCATCTTTCTTTATTTTCCTATAATTAACAGCTGATGTAAGACGGAAGGAAAAGAAAACCGTTGTCGAGCTTAGCTGAACTTGAAATCTTTTTTCTTTATGTTAACACGTAGGCCTTAATTAAAAAATATTTTGCTACGAGTTCAACATCATAACGACCAAACGAGAAACGACACGGAAGTTTTACATGCTTTTTAAGATGAGAAATGTTCCCAATTATTCCAGTATGCTTAAACATATTTGATTGATCACTCAATTAAAATTTAATGTGTTATTTACAAATTATTCATAGGTTAACTATAACCGGTGGTAACCGGTCCATATTATTAGCGTTTATCCGCAGTAATTGTTTATCATTATTTTGAACTAAGTTAACTGGTCGTGTTACGCAAAAACCACACAGATAGGATCTCACAATTAACCTGCTCAGGTTCATTAAAATAATCAAATCTGAACTTTTCTCAATATCACATTAAAGTGCAATTTTCAAGTTCCAAGGCCCGTCACCTGTTCCGTCTGTAATCGACAATTTATACAGTATGTTCGGTTTTAACGATAGCCAGTGGCTGCGTCGAATTGCCATATAAAAAATGTACGTATGCATGTATAGGAAGCTGTTTTATAGTCTCATGTTTACAGCGTTTTAAGATCTAATGAGTTACTCCTTCATATTAATAGATTTTCGCAAACTTTTCAACATTTTGCACATGTTTACAAACATGCTAATCACTTACCAGAATTCTAAAACATCTCTGTAATCTCGAATCTCTTTTCTAAATATAGATTGCGCAATAAGTTTGCAATGAGCAGGATGTTTAAATTTTTATACATGCTTACTGATGTTAAAAAAATATTATTTTTATACTGTACATACCAACAGTATATTTTTATTTCTTTACTGGTAGTCCCAGAGATATTTAAACAAACAAACTTAAATCCTTCCGCTTTATTATGTACGATGCACAAATAAGTATTTACCATATTGGCTATACACGTGTGTATAGGCAATGTGGTAATCAATAAAACAGAAATACTAAAGTATAAAACTCGGTGATCCCTGGATGGAATTAAGGCTTTTAAGACAAAAATTGTCATCAACAGCAGCATATTATAATCAGTCTCAGTACCTACGATTTATTCCACTTAATTTGTGAATACAGAACGTATACTATAGAAAAATAATAAATGCCTTAAACATGATCTCCAGGCACTTTCGATATTTTTTAGCCTTTAGATGCACTTTATCTCTGTCTGTTATAAAAGCATGGTAAAAACATAAAGCTGAATTAAAAATACTGTATAACCTACTGACTACATTGTCCGATATCGAAATAACTGTCTTATATCGAAAAATATAACACGATATCTGTTTTAAAAACATTGATCCGTGTATTACAATATGTAAAACATTGATTTAAATTAGCGGCTTGTTTTAAGCTAACTGGCAGATTATGATATGGTTTTGACACATTAAAGAGCTTACAAAAAAACAATGAACATACACATGTTTGAGGTCCGGAATATCTCATGCGCCGCCTTATATGCACCGGAGTAACGATGAGTTATTATGGCTGATTGAAACTGCCTAAAATTATTCGTCGTCCAGTTTTTGTTATTCCAACAATATCTGCGAAGCGAATTGCAAGATTACACTGCTTTACTGTTCTGACTTCATACAATACCAGGATTTGGTCTGCTACGGTTTTTAGCATTATTTTCGTTTTTCGTATTATACCTACAATCTTGATATCAGGGTAATACTGACATTTATTTAATATATCGATGAAATAAAATCCGCGAGTTAGTGTTTTACTTCAACGTTCACAATCCCATTCGTTTTTTACTACTTCTTATGTGTGTTATTAGGTATTTAACGAGATGTAAGGTCCATGTGGATTTTATTAACAAAATTTTAAAACTCGTTTGGTTCATATTATGAATTGCTCAAAGTTTGGAAGACAATAAAAATAAAGCGTGCGTGACTTTTGGGGGTGCTGGATGGTCATGTCTAACCTTCTCTTTTCCCACTCCTTTTCCCTCCAAATCCTTAATCCCGACACCATCCTATCCAATAAACTAATTCTATCCGATTTCCCAGGTTGACAACGCACTCGTGACTCTTCGGATTTTGCGTGTGTCTATAGGCGGTAGGATCGCTTACCATCAGGTGAAACGTCTGCTCGTTTGTCTTCTTTTGCGTAAAAAAGACAACAAGCTTATGACGATATGTTTTTTTTTGTTTATGATTGTAAGATGACATTGATAGATTTATAATTCTGGCACCTCAAACACGCGTGTTTCAATAATTAGGTATAAATTAGGATTTTGAACCTATTTTTGATTTTGACTCCCTTCTACACTTCTACCGTTTTGTTAGATTGACGTGATTATTGGTAACCAAGATTGCTGCGTATTTTCTTGTTCGTTTGGGTTTAGAAGTTTTAAAATGAATGAAGGTTTGTAAATATTTAGGTTAGTAATCATTATGTTTCAAAGTACTGAAACGTATTTCGCATTAAATTCTACCCCACATATAAGAGGTTTAGTGATATTTGATCAATGAGGCCGCAGCTGAATTGTCATTTATTCCACGCGTCGCACGATTGTGTGCATATGAGATACCCTTTACGTTGCCTTTGTTAAATATGCACACCCACCGGAACTATGTATGAGGAACAGGGACACCCGGTCACAAAGTAGGGTAAGGTTATGATTAACATATCTTTCGCCGCCAATGTGTCTCGTATGAAAGCCAACCAAGAGCCAAGTCGTTCAGGGACTTATGACTCCGAAGCTAGACAATATAATTATTTTCACACATAATAGCGAAACCGAATTTAAATCCCGTGGAAATAAACGTTCTTGACACTATTTTTTTTGTTATTTTCTTTAAAAAAAGAAACTATGTGTGGCCGATTTTATGAATAATATAGGACCACCTCGTATTCTTTCAAATAAAAAAATTGAATTTTGTTCATACATACAATAGAAACATATAGTCGAATTGAGAACTTTCACGTTTTTTGAAGTCGGTAATAGGTAGGTTATATAAGCGAACATTAAATAACATTTCATATTTAATGTTCGCTTATATAACTATCGGTTAAATCATAAACATTAGTTAAAATATAACTAACATTAGAATCTATTATGCACGATGTAGACCCGTAGCGTTATTAATATAGCTATTTCTAACAGCTGCGTGCAGCTGTATATCTTATGTTTTATATGATAGTATATTGCATGACTCATATTATATTTGTAAACATACTATATAAGTCATATTTTCCTTTTATGTACTTAATTTATGGGACGATATTGTTTTAAAAAAGTTATCAATATAAATTTGAAGCGCGTGAATATTTTAGTAATTAAGACTATTTTATATATTATGCTGTTCGACTAAAGAATGTGCATGATTTTGACCTTGAGTTGTCAAAGGTCTGTCATATAGTACGGATAGTAAAAAAGTATTTGCAAAAATGTAATTATTTTCTTCAAAAAAGACTCACAATTTCAATATTTCTATTTTTTAGGCATGTTTACGTATTTCCGTCTTTTTAAGTGAATAGTTAATAAAGTAACATCCCACGATGAGCAACATCAGCGAATTTGAAAATTTGGACTAAAAATAAATATTATTTTAAATTTGACAGATATGACGCCACAATATAGCAAAGGGTCATGCACATTCTTTGTTGACCGGCACTATAGCTACATTGATATGTTAAGACATCTTAAACTACTTTGCAGCGCAGTTTAATATTATAATCAAAACAATCAGTTAAGTTGGCTATGGGTTTTTGAGACGGATCATGGATATTGTCATTATTGATAAGGGATGGTTTTTGCTTATTACTGATTCACTGTTTGCTTGCCATATTTCATTAGAATTTAAGAGCGCTGCTTTTGTGGGTGGAGCTCTTTCCGTCTTTATCTATTCTCTGTTAGCCTTTTTACTTCTTGGCAAGATGACTTTTCTATTTCCTCCTTTACTCCATTTATGTTTTAGCTTTCTTCTTCCCTTTCATTTTACCTTCTATATTTATCTCCATAAAGTCGTCGTAACACTTTGTTCTTTTGCCATCTTTCGTAAAGGGCACTGTATATTATTAAGGACAATGCCTAAAAGTGCTACAAAATTCTCATGCATCAAGATAAAAATATTATAGTAATTATTTTCATAACTTCTCAGGACATCGCGCTTTATGGATTCTATTTTGTAACCAAGGGATTTAAATTAAAGTATAAAAGTATGAATTTTGCTTTACCTACATAACGTTTGCGCAATCTGTCATAGTGATGTACTCGTAAAATGCAATAGAAGCTATTTTCTATGAATCAATTTTCGAATTTATCAAATATCTCCGAAACCTGGGTTTTTTAAGGAAAATAACTTATGTACTAGTTAATATAATAGGTCTAGTCTTCAAAAAAAAAACATGTTTGAACTTGATGCAACTTGGTATAGATTACCATATAAAAATGGGCATTGTCATTTGGGCTGTTAATGTATACGTATGTTATTATATTAAAATTTAGATCGTTGTTATAAGAATGGTGAGTTAAAAAGGTGCGGTGCAAGCAAAATGAATTCAATTATTCGAAGCCAAGTCTACATACGTGCACTATGTTAACGCGCCTTAAATGCTTAATGGCAGCGTGCAAAGGCAACCCGTTATGAGTAGAAGACAGTTTTACTTAGAAATACATCAAGTCCAAACGCAACATATACTTAACTACTTATACTGTAATCGAAGCCTAATACTAGTTTTAGTACGTTGTCACGATGTCTTAGGGATTTTGTTTTCTTTAATCACTAATAAAAAATATTGAAATAAAATTTACAACCTAATATAAGACAAAAATTTTCAGATGGTACAGCATAACATAGTACATATAGCTCTTGATTATGAGGCCGCTAGAATTTTTGTTAAAACACGCATGTCCTCATGCGTGACTCTTATTAACGTGGAGTCATTAGATCTTAGACTTTCCACAGGATCGAGCTGCCATGATGAAGCTGTATAGTACAAGAATATTAATAGAATATAGTGTTGAATAATGCAAGTATATAATAGATAGAAGCTTAACAGCGTTCTGCACAGACAAAGACCGCTAAAAAGTGGAAAGTACCATGATACTGCTCAAGACGTACAATTCGTCTGATTGATTTGTAATATCTGAGATTCTATTGTAGAAACATTAATATAATACTTTAAAAGATTCCTAATTTTTCGAGATTTAGTTGTAAGAACTGATTTTTTTACAATATAGTTTTGAAAATACGAAATTTAATTTGTAAAAGAAATAACTTACTGTCATTATTAATTAGACAAGTTGTGAAATATATAGATAACTGAACTAGTTTATTCAGAGTTGTTACGAGTGAGTAATATTTAAAAAGGACAAAAATTCACGGCCTTCGGTTTACGCGTTATCTTTGATAAAGTGTTTAATTAATTCCATAGATAAATAAGCGAAAGTTGTCTCGTTTTTTTTAGTATTACATTACCAGTATACATTACCTACAAAAATAAATAGATAGTTTATCAAATGATACCGATTACGTTATATACAATTAAATAACATGAGACCTACAAAAGATATCTCTCTTCTTGCCACTAAAGTCTCTAAAAAATATTTTTAAAGCCATTTTTTATTACAACATTATTCTTACCCGACTTCAATTAAAGTAAGATGTATATTCTGTGACTACATAATTTTTTATGTATGTTTACCGATTTCTCCAACAATTATGATCCGATTCTCAAAATTATTCTTATTTTCAAAGATATACATTCCTATAATTTTTTTATAAAAATAGTTTTAATAGTTACTTTTTTTAATAAAATTATTGTTAATAATATATCATGAAATTTTATTTCTAAGGCGTTTATTAAATAACACTTGTTAGTATATTAAGGAAATTTAAACATAATAATCTTATTATAACATGGATAACTTAGGTCAGTTATTTATAGCGCGATCGCAGAAGGCCTTATATTTTTGATTTATATGTCTCTGTACGAACCTCTGTTTACGGTAAAATAGATTAAATTTAAATATAACTTTTGTGTTCTCATCAAATCTATACTAATATATAAAGCTGAAGTTTGATCGTTTGTTTAATTGAACGCGCTAATCTCAGGAAATACTGGTCTGAATTGAAGATTTCTTTTAGTGTTTGATAGCCCATATATCAACGAAGGCTTAAGGCTATATCATCACGCCATGCCTAATAGGAGCGGAGTATCAATAAAAAATATTTCAATTTATATATATTGGCATTTTTTTCTATCGGGTAAAGTTTATCCAATTGTGTAACGGACTACCGTCGGAGCTAAGGAAAGTTCTCAAATATAAGTAGTTATCTTTTTACATTTTTATAATGTAATAAAATAAAACCGATTACAAAATCACATTTCTAGGAGAACCCCGCCTTAATAGAAGAAGAAAAACAACTGAAAACTATGCAGTACTGTTAAATTTAGTCTAATGCAGGACCAGTAATTTTCTATTATAAATAACATATTGCATGGCAAGAAATACGCGGTGGCAGTAATTATCTATCAACTTATATCGTAATTTAATGCTACATATAGAAAAAATATATATTATTTTCACACTTCCGTAGCAATTAGGAGTACAATTACGTTTATGATACATCGAATGGAAACAGGAACTACAACTGTGATTACTACATACAGAAACTAATCAGAACATATCTAAACACTATAATCTATCTAGCAAATGAATGTTGTTAATCGTAAAAGTTTTATACCGGAAGTATTATCTTAATAATTAACCGTCTGACCAGTTATTTGCGAGCGAGTAATAACAACGGCTTTCAAAGATGACTGAACAGGAAAGCTGGTCAAAATACTAACATGGCCTTATCAGAGATCGTTAAAATATATTTATGTTTTAATCAACATCTAGCAAAATAGCGATCAAGTGGTTGACACAACATTAAAAATTTATCTGGTGTTGTTGTTGTCATATAATCTATAAAGCCAATGTCCGTTTGCCTTTATTTGAATATACTGGTTGACTTGTGAGTCATTTTCAATACTCGGGGATCATATATGAAGAATTAAAAAATAGATTCCTACATAATAGAAAGAGAAATAAAAAATGACGCAAAGTAAATTCATCCAAGCAGACGCGGCGCGCCCGCGGTGAGGCGGAAAGCGGCGCCGCTCGAGGGTTGGCGAGCGTACTTGCGAACAGAAGCCGCGCCGCCTTGTCACCACATTTCGTTGATATATTGGAAAGTTTGGTTAAAAACCATGTCCTTATTTTTATTAGAAAAATATGATGATAATCGAGTACCGAGCGCTCTCCTTGAAAATCGTGCGTATATGATATATATCAGTCGATTTCGAATTTAAACCACGGCGGCATCATGTCATTTTCTAAATTCCTTAAATGTATCTTCAAATAAAATTTATCTCGTTATCGGTGGTAAAAGAACCATGGTTAAAAAAAAACAAAAAATGTGCTAAACCGTGTCTCCAAAAAATCGGGTATATCAAGTTATATGTAAAATTTGCCAACCAATGACTATGACTAGACTAGACATGACTATGGTATAAATTTCATTTAGTCGTATGGGGAAGGCTTTTGCCTAAAAATGAAATATATATGAAAATATGCTTGTTCTTTTTATAAGTACTCGTATTTTAAGCTGAATGTTTTAACCATCGAACAAACCTAGTAACAATGTATAATGAAGTGACAATGAGAAGGAGCGAGGATGTAAGTTTTGGTATTGTATCACATGGGCCACCAATGGAATAATACCAATATCTTACTGTGGAACTGTACTGTAATACAACTGGTTTTAACTGTTAAACTACTGACTTTAGGTACCGTCATAATTAATAAGATTATATTATGCTAATTTTTACTAGGTACAAAAACATGAAGATATTTTAATACCATATTAAAAATGTTAAGGCGTCTTTTTGTGTGTGTAATTATTACGTGTTATTAGAGTTTAATTTTAGTCCAGTGTCGTTTTTCACTTCTGTAACTAATTTATCTTGGCTCCATCCTTAATATTTAGGTAAGCATTCCATGTTTGGATTTTCAGTTTGAAGTGATCGTTGATATGCGTATATAATTTTATTCATTTACTTTTGTCGTGAATGAAAATAGTTCATATTTGTACTGGCCCGCTGCCGCCTCGACTTTAGTGCCAGAATTATTGTCTTTGTTTTTACAGTTGATATCGGTTAGAAGGTGAAGTTAAACTGTATTTCTTCTATTAAATTAATGAATTGGCGTAAATATTTTTAAAATTACGTATTAAGTCATTAAACTTACATTGCATAGTGTAGGGTTACATTTATCGATATTTTATAGTGATGTGTCAGAAAAAGAAAGATTCGTACCCGTGTCCATATTTTGACCGATATTTTGATTTGAATTGATTATTATTAGATATCTTTGGTGTAAATCTCTATCCGCGGATCTTGGCACCAAATATCAATATTCCAATCCGTATTTGCGAGGGGTATACATTTTTAACGATTCGGTCCATCACTAATATTTTAATATAGCCAATATAGTTTTTAAAAAAAATAAGTTAATAGTTGAAGTAAAGATAGAACTGAAGAAATCTGATTACTTCGTAGCCGCGGGGAATTAGTTTAACGATAATTCACTTTTTGTATGTTCAGCTGTTTTTTAAAACAAATGCAATTTATTCTGGCAAGACAAAAACAAACAGTCACTTCTTTTAGAAGTTAAGTACACAAAATTGAATTCGTCCGTTCTTTCAAGTTTTTCAAGTGTAATTAATTTTTTTTGTTTATAAATTATATAACAAGACTTTGTACAAAAATATCATATTAATATATTATTGCGTTGAGTTGAGTTCTTACCACATCAGTGCCTATCTTTCTGAACTGATGCTAATATTCTTAACAATCAATAAACAAGTTCATAGGTAGTAGAGCATAACAGCTTTTCTCAGATTTTACTGCACTTCTACTTTTATTCTGGATTTAAAGGGTGGAAAAATGTAACTGGTAATGCTTTAAGCAATTTAGGAGGGCACTGACCCTCTCTCATTTAAGACAGTGGTTTAAATTGGGCTCTAGCGGACTTTCAGATGGTATTGTAATTTGGAAGGTTATAATTTTTTAGGGGGGCGCTAGATATATTTTTTTCTAAAAAGGGTGAACCAAAAAAGTTTGGCAACCATTGGTTTAGATGAATCAAACGAGGTAGTCGGTTTGATGATATTTGAGATTACTAAATATCATTTAATTGATAGATCATTACAAAGCAAAATACGAACTCATGTACACAATGGTTATTTATATAAACATTATCGGACAAAAATTCTTTAGTGCGCAGGTCGGTTAATCTAAGGTCAACAATTATGTACTGGCTATCCGGGTTCACAACGAATAACTTTAGTCAAAAGTTGATATAATTAAGTAAAGTAAAAAAGTATATGATTATCGCAAGTAAATTTCATCACTTCCACGACCGCACTGCGGTGCGGAGTTGTACCACCGATCTTTATAAAGTCCGGCATAAAAAAAAGTATGCATGACTTTTGGAGATGCCGGAGGGTCTGTCTACCCTTTTTTTCCACTCCTTTCTCCTTCCCATCCTGCCCAGTAAGCTTTTTCTATCGAATTTCCCAGGTTGACAACGCACTCGCGACTCTTCGGATGCTGCGTATCTATGGGCAACGGGATCGCTTACCATTAAGTGAACCGTCTGCTCGTTTGACTTCCTTTCCATTAAAAAAATGCTCATAAAGATATTATAACAAATATAGGTTTAAGAAGTTGGTTTCATCCGGCTTTAAGTACAATTGGCAAATTTGGTAAAATTGGTTTCTAATTAAAGAATTTAAGATGTGAAAGTATATAAACACATATTCAATTTTGGTGTTTTCAATATTCTTTATGATAATAAATTAAATCGAAATCTAGAACGTAATTATGTATTGCGTTTCAGTCTTCAGTTACCATACATTTTTTATTATGGATCTTTTCCGTCGTCAGAGCCGGAATTTTTTCTAATCTTAGGCCCATATTAGTAACTTAGTTGTTCCCTAATTATGTATAGTTTATAACCGACTTTAAAGAAGGAGGAAGGTTCTCAATTTGGATGTTTATATTTTTTTTATTTATGTTCACGCGTATCTCGGTCATTTATGAAAAAATTTCAAGGGACCATTTCTTCCGAAATGGTCCCTTGAAATTTTTTAAAAATTGGTATAGTAGTTTGTTTTCTAGATCAAAACAACTGAGATAATAATATGTCCGGAAGTTCAAATTTAAGACGTTTAAGTCGGTTTTTGTAATTTTCTGCAAAAATATTGTACCCTCTATTTTTGAGATTGATTATTAATCATTCTCTAAGAATGAGTCTTATCATTTATCTTTTGTTTTTACCTTAGGTCATTGATATTAATAACCTGCTCCTTGCTGAAATAACAATAACATGAATCATTTTTAAATTTCTATATAATCTTCTTAACAAAGAAATGACTAATTTCACTTAAGATCATACGTTTACTTAAGTAAAGTGAGAAAACGTTTAAGCACGTGACTCCATTTCATACACACAATAATTAATAAAACATCACGTGAACTGGTTTCCCTTAATTATACATACATTTTAAAATGTTAATAAATACCTTAATAATTAACGTAATTTATTTCGTTACTAGCTGGCACCTGCGACTTCATTCACGTGCGGATTGAAGACATTAAACCATCAAATTTTCATAGTTTTTGTGTTCTCTAATACACAGGAAAACATATATATAAAGTATTATTCAAAGTAAACATTCATTGACCACCGAGTAAACGTAATCAAAAGTTAAATAATTATTTACGAAAGCAATATGCATTATGGATTTATGGATGCAATATGCATTTAGGTGGTAGAGCATAACATCTTTTCACAGCTTTTGCTGCACTTCGACGGCCGTGCTCATCTGGGGAAGTACCACCGCCCTTTATAAAGTAGGCATAAAATAAAGTATGCATGACTTGGGCATGCCAGATGGCCATGTCTACCCTTTTCTTTTCCTATTCCTATCCCCTACAAATCCTTAATCCCGACCCAATCCTATACAATAAACCTATTCTATCCAACATCCCAGGTTGACAACGCACTCGCAACTCTCCGAGTGGTGCGATTGTCTATGGGCGACGGGATCGCTTACCATTAGGTGAACCGTCCGCTCGTTTGTCTTCCTTTCCATAAAAAAAAATATAGCGGGACCCGTACCGTTTTCGGTCAATGAACTGCGCCAGCTGGCCATCTGTTCGCCGCTGGCTTCGTGTCCCATGATTTAGCCGTTTATTTGAATATTTGTTCGAAAACTATACTGCTAATTTTGTTATATCATTACGATGGTAATCGAGTGCCGAGTGCTCTTTTTTAATATCGTAGGTGACTCGCCAATCACCCTAAGTTACACTATGTAACTGTCAAATTTTATTAAAATTCGTTTAGTATTTTATAAATGTAAAAGTAACAAGCATCAGTCTTCACTTCAATTCCTGTTAATTTGTAGGTACTATCAGAAAATTGATTTACATTGTGTCTATATCTCGTCATAGAATCTTAAACCACTTTTGAATATATTTCCAAATTTTAGATTATGCAAAAGTATTTTTTATAATTTTTTTAACATTTTCCTTAACTTTTCTGCAATATATATATTTCTTGTTAAACAGCTAATATTTATTAAGATTTACATGTGTTATTGTCATTCTTCATGACCAAACAATTTTTTTAAGCTAGTAGCGATCCAGCCTGTCACCACGCCGATACTTATCGCGTCGAATCTTTCGGCTGTGTCAATTCAGAGATGGAAAAGTGTCGGCGAGATTAGATACGGAATCATGTGGTGATTCTATTGCGTACGAATCAGGTGACCAAATGCTATGGGCTAAATATAAACACAAACACTTGATTGATTTAATCGTAAAATCTAATATAATCCGTGGATTCAATCTAGTGATAAAAGAAACAAATTTGACGGTGCAAGTCCGGTTTGCACAAGAATACTTTTTGTTTATCATGCTCTGTCGTATCTGTGGCAAACATGACTATTTTTAACTACGTTTCATATACAGTTATTTGAAGATACAGCTAATGGTTTTCTAAGAATGACATGACTGGAGCATTAATTAAGATTGAATATTTACTTGGCATCGGCATCGATAACGCGTTAATTATCGCTCCAAATAGCGTTTCGTCTGTTCTTAATAACGTTAGTGCGTCGGCCGTACGCGTCGAGTATGACGCTCCTGCGTTATCACTGAATGTAATGTTGATTCTTTTTTATGTCGATGATGTCTGATAATATGTGCAAAGAGTGAATGAGAGTTTTGGTGTTGCAGGGCGCCGGCGAGGCACGCGGGGCTGACAGCGGCCGTATCACCACTACTCGGGCAGTTCGCGAACGGGCCGCACGACTCGCTACCCACACACGTCCTGCGCTTCCCCACTGAACTTAACATTTACCGTTATAAACCAACACTAGGCTCGCTTAGTGCATTAGAACTTAACGTGCGATCGAACTGAACCCGTGTGTGTTTCGGTGCAGTGCTCTGTAGCCGAGTGAATGCGCGTGTGCTTCGACACCCTCTGCTTTGGATCGTCACAGCGCACAGCTGGTGACGATGAGCCGAGGGCCCTAGTGAACACAGGTGGTGGTGCGCTAACCGTGGCGCCTACGGTCAACGGAGACAGACGAGCTTTGGACGAGACGTACAGAGAGGCTGAACTGAACGGTATAATGGGGACACCGAGCGCGATGAATTCCGACTCGGAGAATTGTGTCGCGAACGCGACCGTCACAACTGACATGCAGCCTCTGATAAATAGGATCAGGGAGCTAGAGGCGTTGCTGAAGCAGCGCGACCAGGAGATGTTGGAATTACGCTCGCAGTTAGATAAACTGCAGAGCGTGTTCCCATACCAGCAGTATGCACGGGGCTCTAGGGGTCCGAGGAAACAACGAGCTCAAGGTATCTCAGCAGAACCGCAGACCAGCTCGTCTCTACAGGATCTGACGCACCAGACATTCCCAGTGTACGACAAGAGCGAAACGTGAGTACATTAACACATATCCATATCAAATAGCACGCTAATTAATAACACATTGATATCATCGACACAATTGTACTTCATTGATAGACTTGAAGAGTTCGTTGATAACGTATCGCGTCGCCATGTTTGCACTTGATCAGTTTCGAGTAAACAGATCATTGGGAGCCGATGATAGATTTATAGTTACTTATATCACAAAAATTATGGCTTACAGAATAAGATATAGCTTGTATGCAACTCTATTCATAGAATAAAAGTATACCTGCTTTTTACTTATATGATAAAGAAACGTTTCCAAAAAATATTTTTTATTTAGCATATCGTCGGATAAAATTTATCTTAAATACAATAGGTTTAAACAAGACAATGCCAATTAAAATTTCTTTTTGTTAATTCCACAAAGACGATCTGTTCGCCTTTTGTACATTTCCGTACATTTAATAATGTATTCCCATACATTTTCATGTATATGAATATACGAAATATACATTTTACGTGCGATTTATTTTTAGATTGTGTTAAGTCAGCGACATAATGGTAAACCCATGAAAATGCGTTAACAGAATACTCGTGACTACCAAATATTTGATTTACTTTTTAAATTTGCACCTGTGTGATCATGGGCCATCATCGAAGACCTTGTAGCACATAAACAAATATTTTTTACACAAACACATCTAAGTCATTGAGATCACGACACACTAAATGTTAAAGTTAATTTATTTCAACCTTGTTTATAAATAAGTGTTGATATACCAAAAGCGACAAGACAGCCGTAATCGAAGCGGTTTATTTCCTAAAGCGTTTAATTGACTAGTTTTACTAGAGCGTATACTAATTTTGGTTTTAATAAGAGCAAATTAATAATTAGACGAAAATGTTACTTGTTGAGAGCAAAGGTAAACCGTTTCAACCGTTCGACAGCTAATTAGTTACTTTACTTACATAACTAGTTTTAATTTTTTTTAATGTTTGTTAGTCTGTTGACTACCAAAAACTATTCAAATATATTATATTATCGAATTTTAAACGTCGGAAAATGCATTTTTTTGCATTATGCATTTAATTTGCATAAAAAATCTTTTATTATGCCTATGTCTTGGATGTATTAAACGAAAATACATATGTCTTGGATGTATTAAACGAAAATACATATTCTCATAAAAATGCGACGCAGATTTGAATCGCCTCAAGTGAACTTGTATGATATACTCTCAAGTTATTTAAGAAAATAACCAAACTTCTGAATCTAATTTTATAAAAAAATATGGAACCAATCTGAAAATATATTATTTTAAATAATTAATTAATTAATTTAGGAATTTAAAAAAAAATCAAATAATAAATGACACATTTCTGAAGTACATACAAGACTTGAACCTCTTACTTTTTATGTCAGTTTAAAGGGATCGTCAAATGTTAAATATACTACTATTTTATTTTTTTTAAATTTCAGACAAATATCTTTAAAAAACAAAGAATTGGATAATATTTTTTTTATTAATAATTTTCGAGTGCATAATATAACAGTCCAATTAAATTTATAATATATACAATTCTATAAGACTGTTTAATTAGCAATATTCCGCGAAAAAATCCCCTAACAACCTGCAAGCAAATATAT
>JAOCPS010000007.1:2419146-2454034 GCA_025505425.1 Graphium colonna | reverse complement strand
TATTCTTATTTTAAATTACAAAGAAGAGATAGAGAGAATTATAAGATGACCTTCGAATGCATAATGATTACATGTTTGTGACAAGTTATATTATAAATTTATTTTATTGAATATATTTTAAGTATATTATTGAAAATGTAAGCCTAAGCTTAATGTGCAATTATTTAAAATTAACGTGAATGCATAACGCCATTCATGCGTCATGCTATGTGCTTCCTAATATATTATGGACAGAGTTCTTAAACCACAACCATATTGACCTTATGCAAATAAGCTTTTTTTTTGTCTTAATTCCGCATTTAGAAAGATAAAGTGTAAACGTGTTTATTGCGATCAAAACTTCAAGCTTTTTATTATCCCAGGTATCGTTTTTATCTCTTTCGAACGCGTCGTATCTCGTTCGCGCCCGTCTCGGGCGCGCACGCGCAGGAGTCGGCCAACCAGTAAGCGGGGTGACGCCAACGTGATTGGTTGTCCGTCTGGCGCGTCGCGTCGCGTTCCGAATTCAAAATCACCGCGAACAAACAACGCCGTGAGAGAAACAATGATTTGTGTACTGTCAAGTTTTTGTTTTCTACGCGAACGTATTTTGAAATGTACATTTTAATCAATGGTGTCTGAAGGTGTTGTGATATGTTATTTGTTAACGGCACCAGCTGTTGCCCTCGCAAAGATTTTGAAGGATACGTGCGGTTGTCGTGATGAAATTTAATGTGTCGAGATAGTCTTTATGTTACATTCGCCTTTACTTAACTAGTGTTACGATTACTGAGTTAAGTCTTATGATATAAAAGAGCTGCTAGTCGTTGTTTCGCAAGGATTATTGCAGCAATGTATCGGTTCAGCGATTCATTTTCGAGTTTGAAATTATGATAGCAATGTCACGCTTGACGCAGTCTTGCAGTTTCTAATAGTTGTTCATCGAAGGCTTTTAAATAGAAGGTCGTATTGCAAATAACACGTATTGGCTTGCAACGTTCGCATGCGCTGTGAAAGTATTTTGGAGCGTTCGTTGTGTTCACTGTGAAGATATTTTAGCATATTAATGTCCACAGGCTTTCTACTGCAGACGGATGCGTCGTGACATCAGTGTCTTGTTTTGCTCTCATCTTCAATGACGCAAGCCTATAATGCAGCAATTGAACACTGACCATAACAATGCCTTACTTCTCGCCATGAACTAAATTGCGGGTCGGCGCTCAAGCGATTTTGGCCTCTATTCGTGTACTTTAATCGTCTCTAATTCTCTGTATTACATAGGTGGTTTTATTTTACGATAGTGTAGTGATTTCTGTTTGTTCTTAAAATTATAAGTAAATCATTTGTTTATGTTGATTTAGTTTGAATAAATTACAAAATTTGTCTCTTCATCAATGTATTAGCTTGCCTTGTATAGAGCGTGCAATACCAGAGTTATTCAATGTTATGATGCCTAACCGGCGATTTACTATTATTATGATGTTTATCGCTAAATCGCTATTTTGAATAATAAGCATAGAAAGGCAGCGTGCCAAATAACGTCTATTGTCATAGTAACAATAGGAATAGTTTCGAAATATCCAAAGGAAGCAAATACTATTGTATGAATGGAAATTTGTTTATCTTTTTATTCTTATTAACCTTTATTGTTCATACGATGTTGTAGAGTATAATCTGCGAGTATTAAACCTATGTTAATTTTTTTTTATATATTTAAGATAAAATGCTTTAGATTTTTAGTAACTTTCATTCTTGTCGTTAAGATAGATGGTAATGAGTAAGTTTTGATATCTAAAGAGCAAATAAGTAATCGGGGCTTCCGATAAATCATACTCTTAATTTTTTATCTATTTGCCAAATTGTGAGTTTAAGTTTTCGTTATCTTCTTCAGCGCAAAAGCTAGATGAGAAGACATTTGATTAGATGACAATTTTTCAGATCGTTATAATAAAACTAAAAAAAATCGGACGTGGAACGCGAACAAAGTCTAAAAAACATTTTGTTAAGTAGTACATTCAAAGTAAATATATATTTAAACTTGTTAGTAATTCTAACTCATTGTGTATATGTTATAGTCAGAAATATCATAACCCGACGACACTATCGCCTTAAGAATTCCTTTAAGCGATGCGTAATGTTCATTGCGCTCAGTCCATTGTCAGAGTTATTTAAATAGAAGAAAGGGACAGTAATGTCTGCATGCCGCTGTACCGTTATAAAGAGAAATAAGTCCGTCGAGCTATTTATGTTTACGACTTACGTTAGTTCCTTGAATAAAATTATAAAAGCCCATTCACAATGGATCAAAATGTGTCGGTCGAAAGAATTACTCGTGACAGAAATTCAAATATTATCGTTATGTTTCCAGCTTTTTAAAAGATGGGTTGTATACATTGACTTATAATGTACCAAATCTATGGTTGTGTATGTAGGGTTGCTAACTTTTTGTACGTGCTATAAAGTACATTACTGCCAAAAACAGTATTTGACATTTTTCACATTAAAAAAAACATATTTTTGAAGCTTCCTGCGCAACTTATTATCATTTTTAAAATATTCATTTAAGTAGTAGTATGAACTTACTAACAGTTCCATTAAAGTCATTAAATTCTTCGCTCTGGATACAAGCTGCGTAAAATTTGTAGTTTGTATACTTTTTGTTTATAAAACAGTAAAAAGTGTAACACTGTTTTTAAAAGTATGGTTGGCAACCCTAGTTGTATGATGATAGATCGACATATGCCTTTCGGAATAATAACACGTGAATTGAAATAATTTTCTTACAATATCTCTTTATTTGAATAAAAGCTAGATTCTGCTCCCGTCTTCGTTTGCGCGTACTTTAGAATTAGACTTTACTATAATTATAAGTATTGTGATTCAGCGTACAAACTTTTTGTGTGCGTTATGTGTAAATATTTTCTATAACCGATCAGCCACGCTGTTGAGATACAAACAAACAAACTTTCACATTGAAACCATGCGATCGCTGTCGTTTATGCATACACTATTATTTTTAAGTAAAAAAGTGTATAATTAATTTTTATTTGCCATTAGCAAGTCATAATATTGTTGTTAACTTTGTGATTTAATATTAAAATAAATATAAAAATGAAAACGTAAAATAATACAGGTGTTTCGGTGGCTATTTTTTTGCACAAAATTTATCAGCTTCTTTAAAATAATTTAGATATTATAATGAATGAAAAGATTCAATATAGGCTATTTTTATTCCCCAATATCGAATGTCTAAATTAGATTTTTGTCCTAAATAAGTAAAATACTTTGATAGTCACTACAAAACGTTTTATAATGTCATTTAGCTCCTCAAAAAAAATAATGCTGGCAATACATACATACATTCTCGCATGCCGTATGCTGCCTGCTCTTATAATACGGCAGCCATCTTTATTTAAACATGGACCAGGTGTTCGTTTATTATGAGATCGTTGAAGGGATAAACTGACTATCGAGTATATATAAAAACGTTCGTTATTAGTTAAATTTAAAATGCATAGATTTATTTAAGCAATGACTAATGCATAAAGTTTTGTTTAGCTTAGATTTCCGGTCTGGTACGTTGAGAAAACAAAAAATTGTTAGGAAGTTGTTTTATTGTTAATGCGTGTCTTCTATGATTGAATCTTGTGTAAACATTGTTTACTGTGGTTACGTTGGAAAATTTGAGGCGCAGGGTTGAGTTTCTTGTTAGGTTTGACATATTTAATTCGGTACATTATTATGTTTTGCACGTTTTAGCCTTCAATTGGTATAAAGTAAATTTGTTGAAAGTATTTGTCAGGTTTTTGTAGTTGTAATATGTGTCCGTTCATATCATATTTTATGACATAGTTTTTTGTGTTAATTTTTATTTTCCGGCGAGTTTAAAAACGGAGGTTTTCAGTTCGACCGTATGCTGTTTTTTATTAATGTATGTTTGATGATTTCTTCGTAAGTTATGAACCGATTTCCATTACGACGGATGAGACCGCCCATATCATTTTAATGAAAATTAATGGTTTTATAGTTTCTTTTAAAAATCAAAATAACTGAAAAAATTGTTTAACAAACGGTCATATCTACGACTTTTGAGGTCGCTTTCGCTGTTTTCTGTAGAAAATAATTGTTCTTTCATCATTTAAAAAAAAACCTTTATTAAAGAAAATAAGACACGAATACCTGCCAATCTCTCATTTTCCTGGAGATAGTTCTCACATATCATTGACCAGTCCACTGGATATGTAGACCATTGAACTTGTTTAACCCGATCTATGTCTAGAAATCGTTTTCAACTCGATCATGCGTCTGCTAATTATCACTCATTTACCACAACTCCCTGCATTATAATGAATTCCGTAGTAATCATTGCAAAGCATACGCTTCGAGTTTCCTCCACCCCAGAAATAACTGTCGACTAGTTCTAAATTCAGTTCATCTAGATTAAGTAGTCTTAATTAATTTTTTTTTGATCAAGAAATTAAAAAAGAATATTTTATTTTTTAACACATGCGGCATGTGATGCAAATAACTCCACTTTTGTCAAAAACGTAGAGTTCGGGATGACATGATTTGCAAAAGTTTAAACATACATACGTACTTGGTAAACAATTACTCTAAAATAGAACATCTTTATTTAAGGACTTAAAAATTGAAAGTAGCTGTAGGTTCAAGAAGCTTTGGTTCGTCTTGCCAATAATTAAACAAGTTAATTCTCAACGAAAATTACAAAACCTATTTCAAACTCCTTAAAAGTGTACTTTCGAAACATATCTACTCCATTGACTTTAAAAACAAACTACTGATTTCATTTAAAAAAAAAATTGTAGGACCATTTTCGAAGTACACCTATTCAGATAAAATATTATTTTTCAAAATCAGTTCATAAATGGCGGAGATATAGGCGAACATTCGTACATTTTGTTACGATTTTTCCAAAAAAAATTGGGTACCATTAAAAGAGGATACAGTATCAGACGAAAAAAGAATTAAAATCCATTCATAAATGACGGGGATACGCACAAATATAAATAAAATTAATTTTGTTATTTTGATTAAAAGAAAAAAACTACTAAAGTGATTTTATTTTTATTTTACGGGACCATTTCGGAAGTATACGCACCCTATCAGAGAAAATAAAAATTAAAATGAGCTCATAAATGACGAGGATATGCGCGAACGTACATAAAAACAAAAATAAAAAATAACATACTAACCTTACCCCTTTTTTGAACTCGGTTAAAAACAGAATCGTAATAGTTATTCACTATATAGCTTTTGTTTTTAAATTAAATGAATACTTAAAAGTTTGTAATTCAAATATAATTTTAACAATCCTAAAATAAATTCGTCTACTCATATGTTGAGTCTAAATCTCTTTAATGTGAAAGTTTAAATCTATGAAACATATAAAGATGTTGGTCGACCATAATTTTGGTCAGGGTTGAACCGGGTTCTTTGTTAACTGCCAGCTTCTAACGACCAGACCATGTTTAGAATGTGTAATGGCTTCGTTCAATCAGCAGCCTAGCTTCTTGTGTGGCCTGTTTATTAACAGAAATTAACACAAGATTTCTTTGTAGTAAATGTGGAAGGAGCACGGTCCTAGAAAGTCGGGGACACCGAACTTTTAAGCTATTGTATAGCCTATCACCATATCCAGAATAATAGATACTATTGAACACTAGGTTCATATTTAAGTTTTATTATTCGACTAAGAAATATTTTCAAGTAATATAAGTGTATATTTTTCCAAGTTTAATATTTAATAGTGTCTATTACTTGGTCTGTGTACCTAGTAAAAAAATCATCACGACTTGATGATCCATTGTGTCATTAAATGTAAAAATAAATAAACACACAAGTTCCCATTATTATTATCATATTAGATGAGATTTCAATGTAAATCAGAAAAACCACGAAGATGTAAGGCAATTTTTGGGCCAATAAAGACTCAGTTTTTTATTTTACTTACAAATACATTTAAACATGCTTGAAGAGTGATTTTAAATAACAAAATAAAAAAAGTACAGACAAGTAAATGACATGAGGACTGTCATCGGCTTTTACTTATAAATAGATGTTAATTACTGTCTTATGATCTCGGTCTGATTCAATAGTGTCATTATTACTTATATTATCTGAGAACTAGTTTTGAGTTTCAACTATTTATTTGTTTACCAATACATATAAATAAAAAGAAAGCTAAAAATAAGAACCTTAAAGTACATACCGATCATATTTAAACTCAACCAAACCACCAGAAAAGTTTATAGTATCTGAAATAAACATCCCTAAACCTATAAAATTACGATTTACAAACAAACTAAATGAAGAAAAGTTTTAAAACCCAAAATAAACCACTGTGTTTATTTTCCTTAGTGCTGCGCGCACCCGCGTCTTAGAAGTCACTGATCTGATTCTACATTTCATTAAAAGTTCCAAATTAATGATTATTTCGTTTGAAACATTCCCGATATGCGTCCATTACTTTCTCACATGGTTTTTCGTTATCTAACTATTACTTAACCCAACCCTATTTTAATTCATTTAATAGGCTCTTAAAAGCAAAACCGTGTCAGGGCTAGCGGCGAACAGATAAAACTAGTACAGATTTACATATTATTAGGATTTAAAATTGTAACAAGAAATATACAAATTTTATCATTTTTAAATGCCCTGTCAGTATAATGTCTGTGCGTATACTAGAAAATAAAAATATGTTTTTGCTAACCCTATTATTAGTTCCTCTTGGATGTTGGTAAGCCCGAAGTGCGTTGCGTAACTCGTGCTTGCCGACCGTAACTGAGCGCCGATCCACATTTATGAAAAATTTATACTTACAGTGTTATAAAATAAATGTTAGTGTGTTGGTTACCTACACGTACAATTGATAAAAGAGTTCATAGAGAGGAGATATTTTTGAAACTAAAAGCTTAACGATGTATGTTGTTCAATTTCTCACGACATTTATCTATAAAAGGAAATATAGTAGATGTATGTGCGTTTAGTTTTAAATATTTTTATTCATTTGTTAACTATCTAAGTTATAAAATAAAGACTTACGCACGAACGTGTAAACATTTTATGATTATTCACTTCACACGCACTAACGAAAAAGTAATAAAGTCTTATATTAATAACAACTGTTTATACTGCATAGGTTTCTAACGGCGTGCGAAGAAAAAGTATACAGTTCTCAAATCGATACATACGTAAGGATATTTATGTTTTGAACGTATTTTAACGGTGTCGAAATATTTAGAATTATTCGCTTCCCGTGAACTGTGAGGTAAACCCTAAAATGCATTACTCATATGTCACAAATAAGCGCATGTTTCCGCTCAGTTGCAAGATCCTGTATGCGTACGTAAAGTTGCGTAGCCTTCTCGCTTGAGTCATTGCGTGACACATTACTTCATTAACAGTATCGTAGTAACAGCTGCTAATTCATATAAATTACAAAACTATTATTTATGCAAGAATACAAATAAAATAAATTTTATACGGAATGACTGCTAAGTCACCTTCAATGTTCGTTATACCTATGTGGGTATCAATTAAGTATAAAAGTAAATATTAATTGACCATTGAGTAAACGAAAACGTAAGTTCAGTAATCATGTGCATCTTAGCGGATAAAGCGCGAGCTGTGTTGTTTTCGGGTCAATGAATTGCGCCAGCTGGCCATCTTTTCGCTGCCGGCACCGTATCCCCGCTTCATCTATTTATCTAAAATTACCCCTAATTCTGTTACATATATATGATGACAATCGAGTACCGAGTGCTATCCGTTAATTTCATTGGTGACTCGCCAGTCACCCTGTACAATTGCATTTTTCAACCTTTAATCTTTTTAGATCATGGCGAATTGTAACATAAAGACAGTTTTTGACTCTTCTTATAACCCAATTTCGTAAATTTTAGATTGATAAATATCGACAGTATTGAGGCGTAAAAATAAAGCACTTTAAGTTGTAAACAATAATGATAAACCAGAAGTTCAGTGATTTTACTTTGAGAAAAATGGGACTGACGTCATTAGTTAAGCTACGACAAGACGGATCCAATTCACGCGTAGTTACTGAAATGTCTATGAAAACCGTTGCATTATGAAATTGAAACATTACCCTGGAAAAGCGGTCATGGAGGACCCTTGGCTTTCTATTAATGATAGGACTATGGACCTTGTGTATGCTGCCAACTGGGTTGGAGCAAGCAATCTAAGCAGCTACAATGAAAACGACAACAGTTCGAACAAGGTCAAGTTCAATTCAATATCTAGAAGCAAATCGTGTCGAGATATCGGCCGCAACGATGACTATGGTGATAAATCCATCAAGCTGGAAGAAAATGGATATAAATGCGACCAGGATGTCCCCAGTGAAAACATCTCGCAATTAGCTAAGTATCAACAAGACATAGAGGAGAAAGCTAGGGCGAACAACAATCTTATTAGCCAGAACAAATTGAAACACAGTTATAGTTTTAAGGATATGCCAAATGGATATAGGCCCTCCACTTTGCGAAGGGTGAAGCGGAGAAACTTTACGGAATGGGACATTGAAGCATTTGGCTCCAATGAGCGCCAGGCACCAGTTCCCCCACAGAGAAAAGACTCTTTAAAATATGCCCATCGGCAAAGAAAAGTAGACTCAAAAAAGTCCTACTACCCATTGCCTGATCCCGGCCCAGTGCCGCCGGATCCATCATCCGAATCTTATTACGAATATTACTCTCGCGTAAGTCAACAGAACAATGATACCGACAGCGATAAGATAAACAAACTACAGAAAGATACGAAAAAGGAGCGAAACACTATTAATAATGACGCAAAACAAAACGGTACCGTGCGCGGTTTCAGCAACACCGGCGACACGATGTACCATCTGATCAACTCCATGGCGACGCTAGATCTGACACCGATCAAGCTACGATCGGGCAAGAAGAACCTCGACACCGACTGCGAAGCTGAAGATTTGGGCTTGTACATGCGGCCTATAAACGGATCGTTATCTACATGCGATCAACTTCCTGAGCGCACTACGCAACCAGAGAACGCGCGCGGCGGACGCTCGGAGGATGCGAAGCCCAGTTTTCGCTCCAAGTCGATGCGAGTTAAGAGCGAAGGGAGAACACCTTTGCGCGCGTATCTCGATCCGACGCAAGAAGGCAGAGCGTTCAATGCGGTGACCGTCACTCAACCCAAGAGGAATCTCTCGCCGAGTGAGCAACTCACTCTGATGCAGTACGACATGTTCAACGGTAAACCAAACCCCTCGGTGTCCATCAGCAACGGGCTCCCGGCCGATCCGGGCAAGGAAAGTGACCATCGGACTACAAACGGTGTGTTGAAACAAATCAAACGTGACAAATACGGAAAGTTGTATAATACGGTTAGGGTGAAAAGTGACGATAGGTATGACAGGTACAACGATATTACATCGTTCGCGCAGCCAAAAAGGATAAGCGAGGAGCGGACAACAAACGGTGCGTACCCGCGGAGTGCTAAAAGTTCTTCCAGCGGTTCCGACTCGGACTTTTCTATACCGCGTCCCAAACTAATTGTGCCTGTTCACACGTACGGATTAAGAAAGCGCAGGACTGGCAATCTTTGTCAGCGTGACAGCAACGCTACTGAGTCGACGCTTGATGCCGGCGTGTTGCTTGACGTGACACGATTAGACGATTCAAACAATGCTGTTGCAGAAAATGGAGATACAGGTAAAATAAAATATAATAAAGTAAAAAACTATTGTATCCGTAAGCGGTTATGCAAAATGCCTATACATTAACTATACATATCTGACGATAACTGTTTTGTAATATAGTTTTTTTTTTATCTTAGAGAGTAGATTGTCAAACTATTCTTATTTTACGACTGTACGGCTCACTCTCTATACATGATTTTATCGCGTATATTTTATCAGATCGCTACGATCTTATGTTTGCTGATGTTGATCGATGTATGCATATCTAGCGAGACAATTTCGAGGTTGCCAAGTATTTACGTAATAACGCTCTACGTAAGACAGGAAAATATTGCAATAGGCTTCTGCGACGACCTAAAAATAGGACGTGTTACTTGTACGTCGATGAGAAAGTCTATATTTCTTGCAACATATTCGTTCACAATTTCACACTGTTCCAATATCGTGAGCCTATATATATAAAATATTATTTTAAAATTGATAGTCTATCAATTTTAAAATAATATTTTTTTAGTATCTTACCGATACTCAACATACGTTTCTATGGGCTAAATAAAACGTCTCTAAAATAATTCGTTAGTAAATAAATAGTTTTCATAAATTTAAATGTTACACACAAATGCCGTTTAAGATATTTTAACGCATACTTAGCTCAGCCGTCAAAGGACAATGTACGTTTTTATATGGCATACCGTACCAAGTTACATCAAGTTCATTTTGTTTTGGAGACTAGACCCATTATGTTAAAGTTGTTTTCGTAAAGAAAACCCGGTTTTCGGAGATATTTGATAAAATGGAAAATAGTCTCTATTGTATCCGACATCTCTATGACAGATTGTGTTAAACATCAGGTAGGTAAAGGAAAATTCATACTTTATACTTTAAATGAAATCCCCTTGTTAGAAATTAAATCTATGAAGTGTAATATCGTAAGAAATTATGGTAATAATAATAATATGTTTTGGTCTTGATACATGAGACTTTTTGGTACCACTTTTGGGCATTGCCCTTTGAACCTGAACATACAAAGTGTTTGTTGTCTTATAATTTTTGGGTACCCTTACTTTAAGAAGTCATGAACTAGGAGTTGGTTTGGTATTCGACCAGCAGTCAGATTGTTTTTGAACATGTTACAATAATAATGCTTTGAGTACATACATACATATCACCTTTGTTTCTTCGAACAAACATCAAACGTACGTCATGCGATTCTCAATATAACGTTTAATTGTACAGTGTTCAAACAAAGTGATTCTCAGTAATCGCTCCCGCAATTATGACACGCTCTCGCAGATTGTAGTACACCAGATGCCTTGAACACGTACAGTCATTCACATACTCTTAAACTCGTGAAACACGGCAGCTAATCTACCTAGCGATCAACCAACTGCGCAGGAGATATTGCAGTGCACAATTGTACATATATACACACAGTACTCTGTTCCTTTTCTCTCATAGCCCGTTGGGATAAATATCTTACAGGAACGTAGAGCGATAAGTTGTAGGGTAAATTACACATCTATATGACACATGGAGCAAGGCCGCACTTTCCCAACCCAACTTTGAAACAACAATACAATGTCGTCGTCCCCGGGATTCGAACCCATAACCTCCGGTTTCTTAAGCGAAGAGCCACTGCTCCACGGAGGCAGTTAACCATAAATAGACGCTATAAAGACCACTTTACTCGAGCAGTTTGCACGCGCCTGTACTTGCCTCTTTACAATTGCAAATCTCGACCGGTATATCAATAAATCTATACACTTCTGACCCACTTGGGGAAAATGGTTCATGCACATGAACGATGTTCATGTTCGAATAATGGTTATGATATAATGCGTATAGTTCGTCAAAATGTCTTTTGTATGCCCTTATTAAACTAACACGCACGTGAGAGATTAAATGTCCTATACCTATATTTACTGAATATGTCGCCTTCAAGTCGTCATGTATGGGTCAATCGAAAATAAAAATATAAAATAAAACAATTATTTTAAACTAAACTAAAACTATTATATTTATATGTTGTTTAATCTAATTAAGAAAATATTTTATAATAGAATAAAACAGCAGACGCAGAAGTAAATGCTACGTTGCTTAAAAATACTAAAAAAATAGACTTGACTAGTAAGATTATTTATAGACATTCCAAATATAAAAGTTTTTTCATTCCTTTAATATCTTCTTTACATAGGCTAAAATCGTTTAAAATTGCTTACGAACATAGCTATATATCTCTCGATATTGGCGTTGCTCCAATTCCATCCAATTACAAAGATGCTTCAGTTGCTCCCATAACCAAAATACCATCAAAGGAGAGATTGTTAAACCAGAGCGCGTATTCGAACCTACGACCTGGTCTCAAGCTTTGCCTTGGAACACTTTTGTGCATTGCCCCAGTAGTTGATTTGCGCCGGTTTTTCAAGCTGCAATATTTTCGTATCAACATGTCCTGTTGTAGTTAACTTTTGCTCAAATCGTACAGCGTGAAATTATTAACGTTCAGTGAAACAATAGCATAACGTGCCTCAAGGTTTTAGAAATCTTTGTATAGCATTAAATTTTGTAAATTGACTTAGTTTTTATTGATGGGAACATGGAAATATATATTATGTTAAAGCTGTTTTGTTTTATGTGTATAATTTATGTCGCATTTATCATGTTATGGCATAATGCGATCCAAGTTGTTAAAATATAAATAAGCATTATGAAAATAATTGATCGATTAAGGACGAATTTTACAAGTTTTTTAAGGTATAAGTGATTCTTTCAGATATAGTTTTTCTTAAATGCTAACTTGTATTAAAAATTCGTTTGTATTATCTTATCGATGAACATAAATGATTTTTAAAAGTCGAAAACGAAACTACCCTAGCGTTCAAATGATAAACAACCTTAGCGTTTTATATATTAAAAGACAAAGTTTAGGACAAAAAGAGGGTTATAATTTCTATGTCCATGTAAACCACTGTGTGAAAAGTATTCAGTATGACAAATTCTTGGATTGAACGAGAGACGCTATTTTTTAACTACAGTTAATAATAAAGTATTTTTTGTTAATGAACTTACGCTTTTTTAGGGGATAACTTCGTATGCCAAAGAGCCGATCAGGCTTTACGTAAATGAAAACAGATTTCAGAAATAAAACTTCACGTATATGCCGTCGATATTATGATTATCTGCAGCTTTATTTTACTATATGTGTTTACTATGCATACCTATAATGATATCAAGACAAAATAATTAGTGGTGGGCAATATTTCTAAATTATTAAAATTTTATTAATTAATCTCATTCCTATCAATACTGTATCAATACTCTCTAAGATAGTAGTTTTATAATAATCTTATCTATTTAAATTGCGTTATTATTTCATATTCTAGATTCCGGACTTATATATATTTTTTTCTTTTGTCATTCGAATGATAAAATATTTTAAATCTGTAAAAGTAATTTACAATAGGCAATATGGGGAGGCACTAGGGGATTTAAAAATGCTTTTAGTTTCGTGTCCAGTTTGTTGGGAGAGTTATATCAATTTTGCGATATTCTACTTAATCTGCAGATTAAAAAGAGTAATATACTATAAAAAGTTACTATTTTCTATTGACGAGTGCTATTATATTTTATACGACTCAAGTAAACTTTAATGCCCAAAAGTGGGACCAAAAAGTCTAATGTATCAAGATCAAAATGATATTCAATGATCAAAATATTTTCATAATTTCCCACGACATTTTATAGATTTAATTTTTGAGCAAGGAATTCAATTAACTACATGCTTAACCTACATGACGTTTAGACAATCGGCCATAGAGATATAGAATGCTATAGGAACTAATTTTGATGAATCGAGTTTTGAATTTTATGAAATATCTTCGAAACCCGGGGTTTCTTTACGAAAAGAACTTTTGTAGGAGTTAATATAATAAGTCTAGTCTTCAAAAAACATGTTTGAGCTTGATGCAACTTGGCACGGTATGTCATATAAAAATGGCATTGTCCTTTCATAGAATTATAAAATGAAAGATCCAGACTTGTTTATATTGTTGTATGGAACTCAATGTTGTATGGAGTTCCTTAGTGAAAGTTAAGCGGTTTGGATTAATTTATTCCGGAACTCAGCTTATAGTTAAGCCAGTTGTTAAACAAGTATTGTCTGTCTGTCTTTCATAGGAATAGATTACACAACAATAACATTCAAAAAATGCTCGGATAAAGACAACTTTATCATAGTAAAATTGCAATGCTGTTAAATTAGCTAATATTGCATTTCATTTTTATGTAAAAATTTACCGACTAAAATATTTTGATTGAGATTAATTACGAATCATAACTTTATTTTAGGTTTATTTTAAATGTTATAAAATCTTATTTGAATAATTATATCTTTTGATCGGAACATTAAATTTACTCATAATGGGTCCTAATCTTTTTTAAAATTATTTTTCGTATCGATTGAATAACTATCAAGTTATAAGTATAAAAGTATTATTATAAATAGAAATATGTTCTAGTAAATCAATTTACATTATTATTCCTAGTATTTATTTAATCTCATTAGTACAGGGAAATAAAAGTTCGTGATTATTATTCTTTGTATTACTAACTGGTATTTTGATCGATTGAATACGTAGATTATTTCGCAGTAAATTTCACAAATGACCGGATATTAGACAAGTTAGAACGGACGTGTTATTCGTAAGAGATTTCAATTCGATATTTTGTGTGTAATGAAGCTTCGCACGCAGCTTGAACTGTTCCCATGTCTATCTGACACATGAACGAGTCAATCAGCTTTCAGATATTTTTTCTAATATGGTGCTTAGAGTAACCTAAAAAACTATGAACGTTCAACTGCCTCGTCATCGAACAGTTAGCAAAAGATAGTGAATAAATATCTATATATTATAACAGTTATTTAGCTTTATCAAAGCCTATAACCATCTTAGGTAGTAATTTTTGTATGTGGTTAATAATTGTATCGAAATTCGAACAGTACTTCTTCAAATTATCTTAAGCTAATAAATTCTTCGATGCAGGAAGTTTTAATATTTGTTAAGCTAAAGGTCGTAATAGACATTACTATAATATTTATTTATTACTATACAGCTGAATGTAATATTTTGAGTCGCGAAATAAGTTAAAATCGGAATGTGAATGAAGTAGATAGTGAAAGTAACAGAAAGTGTAAGTGTCAGAATACATGAATATCAGGATGTGGTAGAGACTAGAGGTGGTAGAGCATAACAACTTTTCACAGCTTTGGCTGCACTTCTACGGCCGTGCTCGGGGAAGTACCACCGCCCTTTATAAAGTCAGCATAAAATAAAGTATGCACGACCTTTGGGGATGCCGGATGGCCATGTCTACCCTTTTCTTTTTCTATTTCTATCCTCTCTAAATCCTTAATCCCGACCGCATTCTATCCAATAAACATATTATATCAGATCTCCCAGGTTGAGAACGCACTTGTTACTCTCCGGATGTTGCGTTTGTCTATGGGCGACTGTATCGATTACCATCAGGTGAACCATCTGCTCGTTTGTATTCCTTTGCATAAAAAAAATGTACAAGTTGATCTTAAGATGTACAAGTTTATAAATGTTGATACAATTTTGAAATTCTTTTTTTTTTAATTTGTTGATAGAATTTTGTAAGTTTGGTTTTAAGTTTAATTTTAAGAATAATAATTGAGGGCACTTTATCAAAAAAGTATAAACTGTATTCTTCTTCTACAGTAGTGATCTTCATTACTGAAGGTAGTGTCTCTTTAAGAACTCACTCTTGATATAATGCATTTCTTTCTTGTCCGATCCTCGGTTGTATGTACATGGAATTAACGTTATTGGGTTAATTGTTGTAATAATAGGGTGGATCCACATCGAATCATCCTTTGATGTGTTAAAAGGCAAACAGACACATTTATTTGTTTGTTTGGAGCACTGCACGATAATATAATTAAACTAGCAGACTTGTCCGTGGCTAAGGTATACGTTAAAGTATATTGTAGTAAACTATGAATTAAATACAGTTAAATTATTATTTACGAATAATTGGAATATGTTATAGCTAGTATAAAAATCAACCGTATTGGAGTTTGAACTTGAGGTCAAATTTAAAAACAATTGATTAAAATTTTTGTTTTTCTGCTCCGCTCATTGTTGGGGTTATATTTTTTTGGTAGAATTTGGCTGAAAACAATAATTTTTAACTGTCAAAATAAATATAGTTAGCGCATCTTTTTAAAAAAGTGAAAAAAAGTTGTATATTAATATTATTGTGAAAAATGCGTGAGGCGCTTTTTGGCATATCGAGGTTTTTCTTTGTCATATAATAAACAAAATATTTGGAATAAAAAATATTGCGACTATAAATTGAGATACAAAATATCCTTCCACTCAAGTTGGATCTTACTACACACAATGAGCAGAATTTGATTAAAATTAGTTCAGTAGTTAAGGAGTTCATCGCGAACAACGTGACACGTAATTTTTATATATTAAGATGTCATAAATTTCTTTAAAATTATCCTTATCGACATCCTATAACAAAATGTTTGTGATTTTTTGAAAATGATTTCTGTTTTTAATAACAACATTTTCATGTTGTTATTAAATTTTGTTATTTTCATATTGAAAAGTTATGGTGGAACTGCACAATATCTTGCACTATCGAATAAGTGTGGTAGCTGACACAAAGTTGGTCGAAATAAAATGTTAGACTGTTAGATTGCATGTTCGCCATCGCTAACTTTTTCTCTTATTATTTATAATCATATAGTCTCTATTCTTTACATATCTAAATAAGTTTTGTATTGTACCAGAAATTATGGACATTTCGGACGTCAATAGGTGACGGTTACGGCTTGCCAAATTTTCTGTACAAAAAAACCTTTTTTTTTTCAGTTTGTGGCTACAGAGATAATTTTAATAATTGGACATACGGGCACAATATCAATTTCAATATAATGGTATTAAATGAATATTTTGAATGTCTTATATCATAGTAAACAATATTTTATTTTATTATTTGAACTGTATAAAATTGTATTATTAATCTACATGTAATGACCAAATGTATAATTATTAAAAAGCAAACAGCATCTGTGTCTGCAAAACCTCAAATAAGTCAATGTTTTGAAATTAATATTAACAACACATGTGTTGCATTTTTTATTTTTGAGTAACATATCTTTTTGTAGAATTTGTACTAAATAAATTATTTAATTGGCTAGTGTCAAAAGCTAGTCTGATATAGATATAACCTATACAGGTTATATCTATATCAGACTAGCTTTTGACACTAGCGTCATTTGGCGTAATATAGATTGTGTCAATTTATTTTCTGGATTCCCCTTATCCCTGGACCCCCCACTTTTCATTTTTTCGATACGCGTTATATTTTATTAACGACTGTCTTAAAATAACTTTTGTATCTGCGTTGATGCAAGGACCTGTGTTTTCTGCTGCGCAACATTTATGAAGAATTTCACTCGTATTATATTTCCACAGAGGGCAGGGTGGAGGTGTCGCGCGAGAACAAGTACCTCAGCACGATGGCGCCAGGCAAAGTGTTCGGGGAGCTGGCCATCTTGTACAACTGCAAGCGGACGGCCACGATCAAGGCGGCCACCGATTGCCGCCTCTGGGCCATCGAGCGCCAGTGCTTCCAGACCATCATGATGAGGACTGGCCTCATACGCCAGGCTGAGTACACTGACTTCCTGAAAAGGTAAGCTTCTGTAATCTTCGCAATATAGTAGTAGTATACTTGATTATTTCAGATTATCTATATTCTTTATAAAGTCGGCATAAAATAAAGTATGCATGACTTTTGGGGATGCCGGATGGCCTTTTCGTTCCAAATCCCTAATTCCGACCCGTCTTTTCCAATAAACCTATTCTATCCAATTTTCCAGATTCATAACTCATGACTTTTCGGATGACTGTTCGATGGGCGACGGGATCGCTTACCATCAGGTGAACTGCCTGCTCGTTTGCCATCCTTTCCATAAAACAAATATAATACGAAAAGACATAGAATTATATGTAGTTTCTTTTCCCTGGTTATCGGAAATATTAAACCTTTGGTTACGGATTTATTTTTCTGCTTGAAAGATGTCTTGTGCTTTTTCGAAACCTTTATTTTATATTACAATTCTTCTTCAGATTTCTCATCTTAGATACGTCATCCGGTCCTAAAGGAATAAAAAAAAGTGAATGACGTGTCTCACACGTCAAATGTTCCCAGGGGGTTAAAGTTGACGAGCGAGCAGATGATTAGGTGATAATCATCGCCTATATAAGTATGACCATGATTGATCATTGTCATCATTACATCACATCACTTGACACTGTGTTGTCGACATTTGATTCAATATATCATTGGTTATAGAAATATAAAGGATATTTATAACGAGGTTTTCAAAGGCAAAGGTAAAACGAAATAGAAAAAAAACCGGCCAAGAGTGTATCGGGCATGCACATGAAAGTAGTCATTCGATCGTCATTCCGGCCGCTTCACAAAATAAATACCAACAAATTTCATTTTGCGGTTGACTCCATACATATTGTTAGGACGACTGTAAGTAAATAGTTTTGTCGAGTTGTATAAAATATTTAAAAATGTGGGGGGGGGGGGTTCCAATATACATCTCCACCAATTTCTGTGACAATCTGTGCACAAACGGAGTACCAGCACGTACGGATAGACTTTTTTTTATAGAAAGAAAGACAAACGAGCAGACGATTCACCTAATGAAAAGGGATTCGCCCAGAGACACTCGCAACATTCGGAGAGTTGCGAGTGCGTTGTCAACCTGGGATATTGGATAGAATTGGTTTATTGCATAGGATTGGGTCGGTATTAAGGATTTCGAGGGTATAGGAATAGGAAAAGAAAAGGGTAGACATGGCCATCTGGCATTCCCAAAAGTACTTTATTTTATGCCGCCTTTATAAAGGGCGGTGGTACTTCCCCGAGCGAGCACGGCCGTAGAAGTGCAGAAAACGCTGTGAAAAGATGTTATGCTCTGCCACCTAACAGACTTAACGATACTTCTTATCTTGTTCCTGTGGACTACAGAATCCCAAAGAGAGGATAAGAATGGTCTTGTAAAAATATTTATGCGAAATCAAAGGGAATTTTAACAAAAGGACCAGTTTGATTAATAAAAGATATTTCGTTTTATTCATGAAACCAACGTTTTAAATATAACGTTTAAGTTAAATCATACATTTCTGATTAGATATTTCGAAATTTTAAATACAGAGCAAGAAAACCAGTCCAGTTAGTCGTGAGCCAGTTTTTTGGAGCGCTGGTGTAGATGCATATCACGTCTACTCAATGTTAATCGATTGAAAATAGTGTAGCATATTACAATAGATAGCGAAGTTTTTCGTTGCAGTGCACTTGATACTGTACAAAAGCAAAGCATATATAAATACTATTTGATACCCGAGGCGTTGCTTGCTTTTGTTTTAACCGACTTTAAATCAATCAGAAATCCCGACCCATCATATCCAATAAACCTATTCTATCCAATTTCCCAGCTTGACAACGAACTCTAAACATTCCGGATGTTGCGTGTATCTATGGCTACGGGATCGCTTACCATAAGATGAATCTGCCGAAAGTCTGCTCGTTTGTCTTCGTTTCCATATCAAAAGGAAATATACGATTCGGGATAAAAGGAAAAGTAGTATGTTTAATAAAAAAGGAAGATGTGAAATATCAAAGATGAAATTGTTTCAATGGTCGGATGCTACGTGAAAGATGGACAGTTAAAAAAACATTTGGTTTTATATTAGTATCGGTCTAGCGAGAAGTTGAGAGCTATTTACGGTTTCAAGTCGGATGTTTTATGAATGGGCCCCCGCCGGATACTGGCGTCAACATGTTTACAATTTTTAGTCGTTGAAATGTAAAATTAGTTTAGAATTTTAACTTGTATGAAAATTAATATGAATTAATGAAAAAATATACATTGAAAACTTGTTATACACAAGGTGATTTATCAGTTACCGAGGATATTAAAGGAAAGCACTTGGTACTTGATTTTCATCATATTTATGTAATAAAATTAGGGGCATAGTTTTAGCCCAAACTTTCCAATAAATGAATGATATGTGGCGGCTGTGATCAGCCTCTACCTTCCGTCTCGCTCCGGCCACGCCCGATGAGCATGAATTACGTAATAATTTTTTAACAAAATTATATTTAAATCAATATTTATTTTTTATAATATTTTTATTCTTTTAGTATTGAAAGTGACTCATGGTCACCCTGAATATGTGCTATGCTTTCCAATATTTACATATATTAAGAGGGAAGATAGCCTACGCTAAGTGATTCAACTACCATTACATTGACATGAGATTGAAGCAATGAGAGCTGTCTATAACCATCCTTATCAGAAATGATTATGTTGTCTTATTAGCAATCTCTAAAAGAGTATCACTACTTCTGTTGGTACCAGTAATAGCTAACAGTCAACAATATCGTATATTCTTTCGCTCACCTGTTTATTTGCAGCAATTCACCGGGATAACCATTTTGTGTTATAAGAGCTGTAGTTTATTAATTATATAATTTTCAATTAACTGGTTACGATTGTATTTTACAAAAAAAAAATATTCAGCCCCTAATCAAACTTCGAAATTTTTATACGTATACTGGACGGACCCTGATTGCATCGATATCTTAATTCGCAAACCGGCTAACTCCACTTTTCTGAAAAACTTGGTGTTGGCAAAGACATGGTTTGCAAAAAATTTAAATCTTATGTTATTTAATGCGTTCTCAGCGCAATTACTGAAAAGAAATTAGGTGGTTTCTGAATTATATAATGGTATGGATATAATTCACTGCAATTGTTTAGTTTGGTTGTCAGAGCATCTTTGTTGTAGTTGATTTGCAAATTTAAAATAATGCTTTTTGTCTTAATTAGCACATTGGTTTCTAGTCTTTGAACATCTATCTTAAGAGTTTCGCCGTAATTGTTAGATCACTTTATAAGTCGTGACCTATGATTTTTTAATTACCGGAATTGCTGATTTAATAGAAGTAAATATTTGCTGGTCGCTTGAGCCTTTGCGTGACACACCATAGGTCTTGCGGGATTGATTAGTCTCCTAGTTGTATTTTGTAATAAAGCTATATGGGCTGTTATTAATTTATATGGTAAGCTAGATGATCCCCATGTATTGGATTTCCAACCACTGAGGGTTTAAGAGTCAAATAATGCAAAGTGCGTGCTGCGCACTTGTACTCTATGATATCATTGATTCATGTCCAATAGTAATATATTATAAGTTGTCGTCTATAAATGGGAAGACTCTTTAATGACAACTATCGTATATAAAAAATAAAGTGTACTTTCCGTTGGTGATCCTTAATAAATAAAAAAAAGAGATTAACCGTCGATACTGTATTTCATTTAGATGTACATTCAAGGCACAAAAAAGTTTCTTTCAGTCATTTAAAAATACACACATTAATATATTCATTGTTTAAAAAATCAGCGTGACCCAATATTGAATTGTAATACTGATAAAGAAAATTTTATGGTTTTAATATGCCTTAACTGTCAATAATTGAAAACAATACTCGATCGTGCCTTGCCAAGACTTTTTGAACGACTATATTATTCTTCGAAATATTATATATTCTAGTAATAGCAGTATAGGCTGCAAAAGACAATTTCCATTTTATATAGCATACCGTACCAAGCTGTATCAAGTTCAAACTCAAAATGTCGTAGAAATTATAGAAATAATAACTATATAATTTTTGATGATTGAGACTTTTTGAAACCACTTTTGGGCATTGCCCTTAAGGTTTGCTTGTAGACCTCTGCACTCTAATATCTCTCGCGTAGTTAGTTAATCTTTTAGCAAAATTTACAACAGTAACCTAATGTAGATCAGAAGGAAATTATTATTAACAATAACATGGTAATAAAATATATTAAAATATGCTATTATTTTTTCTGTACCAATAGTGTCGAGTCACAAAATGTTTAGTAAAACTAAATAATCATTGTTTAAAACTAACTTTAAGGAAAAGCCAAATCAGGCACTAATTTGGACTTCAAGGTTTATTTGCAACAATGATATAACAAACCATAGTAACTCATTGGTTGCGAAGACATTTTTGGTGCCTAAAATAAATCTCAATAAGTACGCCGTCTCTGCGTAGATGATATCATCGACAAGACGAACAAAAAATGTCTTAAAGGACTGTAATTTATGTTACCTCTATGGCGTTATCACCATATATTAGATATTTTATTAGTTTTAAATCATTAATTTCTTCGTTGTTTTAAATATAGTGTATTGTTTCTTGATACATCGATATAGGTCTTGTTTATAATTAAAGAAAATCTTGTATTGCCAAATGACGGTTTTCGTTAAAAATAATCTTTTAGATCTCTAAGATGGTGCAATACTGATAGTATAGAAATGTACCTTTGTATTTTTTTTTATTAAAAGATTAATTGTAGATTTAATTAGTAAATATTCGTAGGTTAAAGTTTATTATCTTTATTGAAGGAAGGCTTGATTCGCGCTCATATAGCACGTGAGGCATAACCTTTCCACCAGTTCCAATTTAAATCGCTACTTAGAAGAGCCTATAAGGAATTTAGCGGTCTTTGTATACCATTTAACAAATTATTACATTATTTAAATACATAAAAATAACCCAAAAGATTAAAGGAAAGAAGGAAGCGTAGATTCAGGATGCATAGAAGTATCTATATATTACTTATCTAACCTTTTAGCGTAGATCAAATGTCGGCATACCTCAAGACCTTCACTAAGAATTTCTTTAGTATTTCTTTAAAATGTCTTTATTTCAAAGCTATACATAACATATTATACCAATATTTATAATTCAGATCGTTGCTATCAAAACCTCTTCACAACATTCTCATGCATGTATTTTGCAATTCGTCGCGCGTGTCTCACAGTAATTGTTTCTTAACCACAACAGCCACGACGTGACGCTATCTTTAATCTATGTAGATAAAAGTGTTATAATTTAATATTTATACACAGTAAAATATATGTTCATAAATCAAAAATTAATATTCTTAATCAAAACCCTTATTTGTGAATAAGAACGAAAGGAATATGCCCAAAAGTGGTACCAAAAAGTGTCATGCGTCAAGATGAAAATTATATTGTAATTATTTCCATAATTTCTTACTTGGATGGATTTGGTTTTTAAACAGGGAATTTGATTTAAAGTGTAAAAATATAACTTTTGCTTTACCTACATGACGTATACACAAACTATCATATCGATATAGAATGCAATAGAAACTATTTTTGATGAATCGATTTTTTGATTTTATCAAATATCTCCGAATCCCGGGTCTTTTTTACACAAAATAACTTCTGTAGGATATATAATAAGTCCAGTCTCCAAAAAGATGTTTGAACTTGATTCAACTTGGCACATTATGCCATAAAAAATGGGCATTGTTCTTTTACTTATTTCAAGATCATTTTGAATTTTAGACCGACCCAGAAGTAAACTGCTAACCAACTCAGCTTCTCTATATTTTTTCTTTATATTCCTTTTTTTCGTATGTTATTAAATAGTCATTCTGTTAAAGCTCTTTGAATGTTATATTTAAAGTCATATTTTAAATACCTGCTTTTGCTTTATACATAACTTCTGGGTTGCGTACTATCTGCGTGGTAATTATTTAATTTTGAGGTTTTAATGTCAACACATAGCCATATGTCCAAATAACTGGACATATGGCTATGTGTTGACGTCATGTTTGTTTTACGTATGCGTATTACAACCATATGAGGTTAAATATCGTGAGACAAGTTATGTTACTATGCGATATTTTCCTTTTCTTAGTTAACCTAATTCTTGTGTGCGTGTATTACTGAACTCCTCCTAAACGGCTGGACCGATTTTTATAAAAAAAAAAATTGTGTGTATAGATTCACAATTTGGTCCAAAAAGTTGAATTTTCGACTTAAAGACCTGTGTACTGTGCAAGTGCGGATTGGCAGACTTCACATATCTCAGAAATATTATTTCTTAGATATACAGGTTTCCTCACGATGTTTTACTCCGCAGAACGCGTGGTAAATCAGCACTTAAAATTGCAATTAGAAAATTAACAATTTCATTGGTGCCGGCACCGAGGATCGAACTCACGTTCGCCTCGAGTAAACAGATTTGAAGGCGAACGCCCGGACACTGAGCTACCACGGCCCTCCCGCTAATTATATATAAATATTAATAAACGTTTTCAGATGTGACAAGCATAGCTAAAACAAAATTATTTTCGAACCTTCAGTCTCGAAGTTTAATTTAATTTAACAAATCTAAGTCTCTATAGTGCAATCAAAACCTACCAGGACGTAGGTACCTTAAAAACCAATTTCCTCCAGACACCTTTTAATTGAAATTTATTGTAAATGTCATGTAACATACCGCATAAGACACTCAATTACGTTGTTTGAATCGGTTACGTATTCCTTTCTATATCAAGCTGTGAGTGTTGTATTTCAAGTGAGCTAGCTTTTGTCAGTACAGTTTTCGCTATGGACAATGCGGATGGCTGTCAGGATGTTGAACCCGTGCACTTATGCAGATGGGGCGGGAAGGTCCATTCTTCTCCCATCTCGAGTGCACGCTCTATAATGGGCGAACGCGTGGGCTTATCGCAATACTTACTTTATGTACACGCATTTGTGAAACAAGCCAGTAGTACTAAGATTTAAAAGTGCCTAAACACGACGGAAAACTGCCTAATGTAAGACAAATTTAAAATATTGCAAAAAATATATGTCAGTTGAGGGCGTGGTAGCTCAGTGCCCGGGCGTTCACCTTCAATTCTGTTTACTCGAGGCGAACCTAAGTTCGATCCCCAGTGCTGGCAGCAATTAAATTGTCAATATTCTAATTGTAATTAAGTGCTGACTTCTCACGTACGTGCGTAGAAAACAAATAGGCTGTTAGTTTTAAGGCGGCATGATTTGATACTTGTGTAGAATGGTAATAGCTTCTAAAAAATACGGTTTTACATGTGATGAAGCTCAACGTGTTAAATGCATCTTTTGCTGCAATAATGCGTCTTCTGATTACACAACAAATAATATTCAACCAACGAAATCGTTTACAATATGTTTTGTGATTAAAACTGCTTTTTCAAGCATGAGCCCAATGCCACAATTTGTTGCGTGGGGAATGGGTATGGGCAAATATATACCCAAAAAATATAATATCCAATAATATATAACTAATATCAAAAATATTAATCAATCTTTCAGATAAAACAGGTCACCTTAGTTTTTTGCTAACTTCAAAAAACGTAGTTATTATTTGCCGTGTATGGAGTTATGGTTATTCCTACATTGTTGAGAAAATTGAACATATATGTACGAACTCAGATTAAAGAATAACCCAGATAAAGCGCAATGACAGAATATTGATTCCAGTGCGGTAAATAGACTTTTAGTCGGTAAATAGAATCTCCAATCAGTACGAAATAAAGCTTTGAGCGGACAATACGTCACTAAGTTGTTACGTTTTTTTCTTAAATCATGCCGACTTGTGTTAATTAATTCTTGCCAAAACCGTTCCGAAATACTTAAAAAAGTAGACGGAATATCGTTTCACCGATAAATGTTATTAATTGTACTATTTTATATTATTTTCCTATTTTAACATGTATCTTATATAAACATGTGACGCAAAATGGGTTGCTAAATTAAATGGGCAAAAATATTCAAATGTAATATGAGATAGGAAATCGACAAAATTGCATTTATATATATTTGTAATATACTTTATCAACAAAAGAAAATATATTTGTTTAGTTTAACTTTATAAATGTTTTTTTTCCACAAACATATTTTTTGTGAGATAAACAAATTTGGTTTAAAATTTCATAGAATACGTAGAAATTATATTCTATTACTGTCGAGGTTTTTTTGGATACATTTATTAATTTAAAATTCATCTTTATAAATTTATTTCTGAGTTATATTGACATTATGCAGCACAATTTTTTTTTAAATAAACGGTGATTTTTTTCCCATTCTGGCAATTTTCACACATACATTGGAGTATACGTTTTAACAAGTTGCCAAAACACGCATGTCTAAATGTATGCATCAGTCGCTTTGACAATTTTGTTTGAGAACGCTCCATCTGGATTATTCTCTAATCTGAGTGTACGACAAGAATTGTCTTAACTTTTTTGTACCTAATAGATTTCGTATAGTCTACGGTTATAGTTAATTTATACCTATAACCGTACCTTACAAAGTTTAGTGCCAAATAATAATTTCTTAAGAGTTATAGAGTTTTATACTTGATAGGCGTGAATAATATTTTGTAACTATAGATCGTTGTTTGTTACCCAAAGGTATCGAGTTACGTTCCGTTGTCACGGAATCCTTAGCAATGTCGTTATTGGTGGTCCGTGCTCGGGGATATGGGAGTAATGTTACCATAAATCCCTTGTTAAAATAAATGTCCTGTCTATAAAAGTATAACATAAACTTCCGAAACGCCGTTCGGACGTCTCGTGAATGTTGTACATAAGGCTATTTGTAGTTAGTGATACAATTTTCTATGACAATATACTATACCCCCGTAAACGAGGTAGTCTGTTTCTATCGACTTAACTTGTGCTTAGGAATAAACACTAACTTAAGTCTGCCTATTTGTCAATTTTTAGGTCCTTGTCTGGCAATACCTAGTTCTATTAAAGCCATTTAAGCAACAACTGAAGTTAATGGTATAAAAAAGTATATAAGTAAGCTGTACGTATTCAGTGCGTAGCCCCGCTCCGATTGCTGAGGCTATGACCGTCTGAAACAAAGGCTTTGACGAAATTCTATCGGCGTATACTTGCCCAAGCCTTGCGAAACTAGCTGTGGCCGTCGTGCGGATCGTGACATTTGAATTTGCGAGCCTTTCACTGCTGTGTCACCCGCCCGATATCCTTTATCAGTTGGCGAATGGGGACTTCCTCTCGCATGCTAAAAATATACGCATTATTATCTAATTTAAATAGGAAAAGACAGGGATGAGAGTTTGAAAGATCCACTATGAATCACAGCATTTGTTACTACTAAACGCACTCGCGTAATTTTATGGACGTAGGGCTAGTTTCCAAAATGTGTTAGTAGAGCGCAATCAGGGTTCACGACCACTCAAAAATGTAGTCTATTTTTATATGTTGCTACCAGAACGGCATCTTTTGGAGTAGAGGTTTATTGTTTAGAATTTTGAACCGATTTCAAAAAAGGAGTAGGGTTCTCAATTTGGATGTTTCTATATTTTTTGTGCATGTTATTTTCTGTGTAAATAAACTTTACTATTTGCCATGTTTATTTTATAATAATAACAATAAAGGCAATAGTTTGCATCATTTGACTCGCATCCTCATGACTACCGCCTACCTACTATATCTACTACGGCGGAGTAATCATATGTTCTAATCAGACTTGAAAGCCTAGTGTAAGCTGTTACTAATTTCACGTAGTTTTATTAGTGCCAATGGACGGATTTCTTTCACTTACTATGAGACGAAAACAAATCAGTTCCAAGCGTCTCTAATAACATTATATGGTTCTCAGTTTCTTCATACGTGTATTTATTTATAATTTATATCCGTTGCATACCAGTGGCAATGTGTTGTCACAGCCTGCCGTTTCACAACCACTGCGTGTATTAATGACAGCAACTCAGTAATGTGATTCAGTATGTGTGAATGACATTTGAGATGGCTACTATTTATACCTATACTTATATGATACCTTAACAAGAAACTGCTCGACCGGGTGTTGCGTTACAAGTTCGTTGTTCGATTTCAGTCCGAGATTCGGGACTGGTTTATGTCTTTGTTTTATCTACACCATATTTATTCCATTGTTGCCTGTGTAGATATCTACAGGAGTATTATAGACTGAACTAGAGTAGACTAATAAATATCGAGACCATAATCCGCAAACCAGCTAACTCCAGTTTTGTCAAAAATTTTAAGGTTCGGAAAGACATGATTTGAAGAAGTTTAGAATCACAATTCTTTGAATAAATGGTTATTCGAAAAGCTTTCTGGTTTCCCTACGCAATGAATTTGTTTCTTTTTCATGTTAAGTTTGAAAAACATTTCATTTTTATGGTTACCCTGACAAAATTCCTTAAATGACAAAATTTTATATTTTTTTGCATTTTGTAGGGTTTATTTTTCATAATTTTTTTCGGGATTTTCATCCTTATCCTGGTCGTATTTTTTTCTATTTGAAGAGTTTCATGTTAAATTCTATGCCCGTTAATATTTAAATCCTGCTTTGTTGCGATGTTGGACGAATATTTTCTAGTTATGTTTTAAGATCAACGTAAGTTAGTTATATTTAAAAATATGTAGACGAATCAGTGTTTGATTAAAGACTTTAAATAAACAAGATATACTTAAAAACAGGATTCACGAAAAGCAATGTGCTGACAAAATAAATTGTCCCAAAAATATAATTTTAGTTTGTTTTTCCATTCTGCTTTAGTTTGTGCAAAAAACTCGCTGACCGTGAAAGAGTGAAGCCGTTTACATTTGCTCACGCCATGACGAACAGTTAAACGCACTCTTTATAGCGGATCTTGTTATTTTATATCTAAATATACACGTATATCCTTATAACTGTATATCGTAGAAATATTGTATCATTCTTAATTACTAATTCATAACATACTAATCTGCTAAAAATGTCTGCGAATACAAACAATATTATATGTCACGTTTTTTACTAATTCAAAAAATTCTCTTCTAATAAGAAAGGAATTTTAATAGATAAAATATTATGTATATTATTTTTGTCCCAGACAAAGGCGATGCAGGATTTTGCTGTGAAAAGTTCTTGTCCAATTTAAGTAATAATCCTTCGTGTAAATAAAATAGGATCGCCAATTTTACATTTTGAACAACAAAAAGCTATAAATTAAAGGTCAAACGACAATCGCTGCCTAAATGCAAGCGAGCGATCAACTGACCTTAAATTGTATTGTTTTATTTAGATTTGTATCGTTGACTTATTCAGGAAGTTTTAAAATGCTAGCTATTGCATAAATCAACATTCACTCTTAATCATTTAAATTATATTCGACAGAAATATATCAAGTATCAAAGGTCAAAATAATTATGGTAGAAACTAGTATCCATTAACAAACATATACAATACCAATATTGTATGTTTTAGTTCATAAATTTATTCTATCATATCTGGTCATTATAGTTTTAAAACTGGGTTTATTTATTTATTTATTTATACTTTTTGCACGTAATTGTAGAATGGCGGACTTAAGGCCAATGGCATTCTCTACCAGTCAACCTTAGGGTGGTACAGACATAATTTGGTAGGTGCACAGGTGCATATGTAGGTGTGGATTTATATTAAACCTTATACAAAACATACATTATTACAATAATACACAGAATACATAAATATTATATAATATATATTAATATACATACATACATATACTATATATACTATTAACTAAATTTAAGGATGTTAAGAATCTGCTGACATACTTTTAAGAAAATGCTCTCGTAGTTTTTTTTTTAAACACTGCAACACTTTTTCCCATCCTGATTTCGCCAGGTAGTGGGGGTTTCATAAATGCAAAACCACAATGACAATAATATAGATATAATTCGGAAATTTTCGTATCAATACAGAGATTCGTTAAGCAATGTGTACGTTACAGTTGTTTAGATTTTACTTGAAGCTTTTAATGGCTATAGTAGTCATAGAGTAAAAATACTCTGGAATTACTAGCTTGTGGGAATCAGCATTAAGAATAGAAAACCGGATCAAGTCTGTTACAATTTTGTTTGCCAAAACAATCATTGTTGAAGTAATAATTTACCGACTCAATCGGATTAGTGGCATGACCGCAAAGAAGAAAGTAAAAGCATTTATATTTTTACATTTCATCAAGTGAGTGGAGTGACCAGCTAATTTTAGATACGTCACCAATTCTATTCACTCTTTATTTCTTTTTATTTCAATCGATTTTCGGCCACATTGGTCATTCTACATTGGGTCAAACAAGTTTGTGCAGGCATTAATGCAGTCGCTATAGAAAGAATTGGCGGTGGAGATGGATCACCACTTTTACTCAGGCTATGTGGTGATGAGCTCTTATTAGCATAGCATAACTAATTTATCCTTTTGCGAGAGTCATAACTATATTTTTTTTATGAAAAGGAAAACAAACGAGCAGGCGGTTCATCTGATGATAAGCGATCCCGTCGCCCAGACATACGCAAAATCCGGAAAGTTGCGAGTGCGTTTTCAAAAATTGGATAGAATGGTTTTATTAGATAGGATGGAGTCGCGATTAAGGATTTAGAGGGGATAGGATTCGAAAAAGAAAATGGAAGATATAGCCATCCGGCATTCCCAAAATTCATGCATACTTTATTTTATGCCGACTTTTTAAAGCTTCGGTTCGTGAAGCAAGGACTTGCACCATTGGTCACGAGGTACTTAAGGACGGCAATGCATTCAGTGGTAGAATATCAGTTTAATAGCTTCTTCGTTTTCCCGACCATGAAAGATCTCAAAGGAGAAAAGAATAGAAGAGTAAGCGATTACGCTTACGTTGAGTTATTAATGTGGGGTAACGTGCATGTTATAGTTGTCCATTTTATTTAGACATTTTAAGATAAGGTAGATTCATTCAAGCTAGATCAAGATAAGCTAGGTCATCTATCTGCGTATAATCTGAACATTATATATCTCCTCTGGTATTTCCCCGGGATTACCCATTTCTGCAACATTTTTCAATTTATCTCTTCTACGGGAAAACCGCATTCGGTACGATATTTTTGCTTCAATTTGATCTTTTTGTCCGCAGCGTCCCGATATTCAAAAATCTGCCTGAGGACACGCTAATAAAGATATCGGATGTGCTAGAGGAGACACATTACCAGAACGGTGATTACATCATCAGACAAGGAGCGCGCGGAGACACTTTCTTCATCATCTCTAAGGGACAGGTAAGCTGTTTTGTTTTACATTTTTAGGTACTTATGTTTACGTAGATACGTTCGTGTAAGATGTGAATAACTTGATAGGTTAAAGAGATTTTAGTGCTCTTTCCTTAATGCTTATATTAGTCTAAACATTCTGTTTTCCTGTTGAAGAACTTTAAAATAGAATTAAGGAATATCATATAATTTAATGAAAAACATATTTCTTAAGAGAGATTTTATTGGTGGTTTAGTAAAATATGTGAATTGTTAAGCATACAGACGGTTTACTGGACATTAACCGATAACCGGTGTACGTTGATAATACTGGAGATGAGCGGATAATGGATAGAGACAGGGGAACCCGTTTAATATTGATAAGAAAAATATAAATTATTTATTAGAATATTAATTAGAATAATAAAAAGAAAAAGACTCAAGGAAGGGTGGCTATTGGCAACCTTGTAAGTTTCGTAATCCTTCCCCAAGTCTTGTGTACATAAGAATTAATATAAGATGACAACGTTATCGTGAATAAGGAGTCCGATACGTACCGTAAGATCTGTGTGCAAACTATCACGACTTTTAATAACAAATATTTTCACAGGATGTCACGAAATAATAATGACATGTCAATAATGATGACAGTATCAAGTTACTTATAATAATGCATTTGTAAATTATTCACGATGATTCATATGTGTATATAGTATGCAAATATAACCAGTTATGGAATTAACACGGATCTCTTATAATATTTCTTATATAATCCGCAATACTGCGTTCTGAGCAAAGGCAGTCGATGACTAATCTGACAAGTTTGGCGACGCTTGCCAACGTTTGAAGGGAGCAATGAATTCTTTATATTTATTGGTTGAAACGTGTTTTACGAAATGAATCATTATCTGCTATAACGCAGCCACTCAAATTATTGTACCCTAGCCAAATTGATAACATAGATTTTTAATAACAAACCTGGTAGAAAGGCAAAGGGTAAACTTTTATTACATCGTTTAAATTATAACAACATTTTTAATGATCGTTTTCAAAAAAAGAGCATCATCTAGGTTTATAAGTCAAATTGTGTTTTTCCAAATATTACTACGTTTAAAGTACGGAATTTTTAATTTAACTATTGACTTATATTTTATTAATCGAAGGAAAGGACAATGTCTATTTTTTTCTGTACTAAGTTGCATCAAGTGCAGTTTTTTGGAGACTAGACTTATTAAATTAACTCCAACAGGATTTTTTGTGAAGAAAACCCTGGTTTCGGAGATATTTGATAAAATCGAACAATGGCTTTATCAAAATTAGTTTTCTACGTTGGAGTCCGATTGTGTAAACGTGTGGGTAAAGCAAAATTTTATACTTCTACATACAATTTTATAATTCCATGTTCAAAAATCAAATCCGTGAAGCGTAATGTCGTAAGCAATTATGAAAACATTTACTATGTAATCTTGATCTTGATGCATGAGAATTTTTGGTATAACTTTTGGGACACTGTCATTTAGCAGAACATTAGTTATTTTAGCGCGTTTATTTTGTTGACGCGTGATCGTGATTGTTGTACAGGAACACAAAATATTGAAAAATAAAGTTAAATTACTATTAAAGTACGAAATATTGTAATAATAGTCATGTTCGAATAACAGTATTATTAGAAGATAGGTTGATTCATTTGGTGTAAGTTCAAGATGTTATGAAGGTGACTGGTGGAAGCAGAGGACGATCGGTATAAAAGCAAGAAAAACAAAATTATGCAAATATTTAACATTCAGCCTAATGCAAACTCCTTAAACGTCATAGTAGTAGCGGTCATAGTTTTCTTTCCTGAATAAATCTTCGCATTCAGTTCATATTATCTGCGGACGACCTTTTAAAAATATTCTATGGTTGGCAAGAGTATAATTTATCTGAGTGACAAGTATCGTTGGATTTCCTTTTTCGTGAAATGACAACGTGAAAAAAAAAAATATGACCACCAGAATAGTCATTAAAACGAAGTTAACGAATTAGCAGTGAGCTTATGTGTTATTTTATGTAAATAATTTTGTTTTTTTTTATTTTACGACAAAAAGACAAGAGAGCAAATTTAAAGAAAATTCAATTTCCTAAAAAAAAAACAACTTAACCATTTTCTTGTGTGGTGGATAGATTGATCGTCATTATGCAAAAACAATTTTAACCGCTTTTCCAAAATATGTGCTGAGTGATATTGCCAAGTCCCTGTAAAATCCTTAAATATTACCGAAATTAAAAAAAACTCACTAGTGAAATTTGTTCATTTTAGAATTCTCTATCAAATTGCGCTGGATATATATTTTCTGAAAAACGAAAAAAGTTACAGCGACTTGAAGGAATTTGCTAATTAATTTTTTGTCGCTTTTTGTTGGTAACTTTGTTATTTTTGATTTTACGATAAAAAGTCAAGAGAACAAATTTATAGAGAATTCAACTTCTTCAAGAAACAACGGAATATTTATTCGCGTGGAGGATAGTTTCATAGTTATAGCCTAAAAACGGGTTTAACCCTTTTTTCAAGATGGCGGACTTAAAGCTTTTCACATAACTCCCTTCGCATAAAACAAACTGCAGACTTTGATAAATGCAGGGTCAGTGTAATATTTCAATGGACTAGTTTCATTTATTATTGTTGTTACGTCATTACGTTATTAAGTTTTGTGGACAGCAGTAATTGTGTAATAAAGAAAAAGAAAAAATTTCACATTAATCTATCTATTACGATAGGCCTATAAATATAATACAAAACGGCAACATATAATCAATGATCAAACGACAAATGTTTTTGCTACAGCAAACAAAAAATAAACAATTTTAACGACGAGTACAAATTGCTTAGCTATCATCATTTGTCATAATAAAGATCGGTTCGTGACCACGTGTTTTTATGACGATGTTCTTAGCGTCTGCTGAGATGCTCGTTGTTAAACATGAAAGTTTACAATTTCACTTTTGCGTCGCGGGATGAACTTTCATCGGCATATAACACGTCTCTATGTTTGTAGACTACGCGTGGTTACGTGACATAGGATTATAGTGACAGGCTTGTCTCTCTATATTTCAAAAATAATATTATTATTAGTTAAAAACAAGTTGCTTTGCTTTGACGTAGATTCGAATTACGAGTAGATTTTGTGATACATAGAGCCGCGCTCGCCCGGATAAGTACCACTGCCCTTTATAAAGTCGGCATAAAATAAAGTATCCATGGCTTCAGGGGTTGCCGGATGGATATCTCTTCTCTTTTTTTTCCTTTTCCCTCCAAATCCTTAATATAAACCTATTCGATCCCACTTCCAGATTGACAATACACTCACGACTCTCCAGATGTTGTATGTGTTTATGGACGATGGGATCGCTTGCCATCAGAGGAACTGTCTGATCGTTTGTCATCCTTTCTATAAAAAAAAAATGAAATCTAAATCTAAGCAATTGTCACAAATATTAATGCTGTCCAATGTTGGTAGTAAGGTAAACAATTACAACGCGATTGTTTTTATTTAAATATTTTTGTATTTAATGATTTCCATCCAATAAATTTCTACATGAGATATCATGTCAAGTAATGTCAATTGCTACTGTTTTAGTCTCATAATATTTATCCGCTCTAAAAGTCGAGCAAAATGATTAATAGCCACAGAGCATATCATCTGAAAAACCGACGCCCGCAAGCAATCAAGTCAACTCTTATTAAAGAAAATATTACATACTTTTATAAAATTAGGTGTCAATTTAAACGTGTTACTTTAATGCATTCATCTTAGTGCAATCCCATTGACCGATAAATTGTTTCAAAAATCAATCGTGAGATTATTTAAAGGATAATGTCCAAAAGCGGTGCCGAAAATCCTCATGCATCAAGATCAAAATTGTATAATAATTATTTCCATAATTTTTTACGACATTTAATTTAAAATATTAATGTATGAAATTTTGAATGAATCTTTAAATTTTTGATTTTATCAAATATCTCCGAAAACCAGGTTTTCATTGCGAAAAGAACTTCTGTAGGAGTTAATATAAAAAGTGTAGTGTCTTAAAATAATTTAACTTAACGCAACTTGGTACGGTTTATACCTACTTAAATTGAAATTTGGCATAGTTAATTCGTCACCCAGATGAAACAGGTTCTGATCAAATCCTATTAAATCCAAATA
>JAOCPS010000007.1:2393161-2406358 GCA_025505425.1 Graphium colonna | reverse complement strand
AAATTTGATATTGATGCAAGAGAATTGTTGGTACTAGGTTTGGGCATTATGTTTTGAATGAAGAACACATCGTTGCAGGCTACCGTGGCGGCCTGGACATAATGAACGGGCACACGGGCAGCGAGGCAGTGTACGAGCGGCACGTGGACTGCGAGATCATGTTCCACGTGGCGCCCCTGCTGCCGCACACCGCGGGCGACGCGCAGCAGCTGCAGCGCAAACGCCACGTCGGCAACGACATCGTGGCTATCGTGTTCCAGGTAACATGCGAATGCCACTCGATACAATTCACTCAGTCTGTATTTTTAGATAGTTACTCAGCGCATTTCATTCTATCTGTAATTTATCAAAATACCGCCTCCGTAGCTTAGTAATATGTGCACTTGCTTTGAGAACCAGTCGTGGGTCAAATCCTGCGGCGGGATAATAACTTTGTGTTGTTGTTTCGTGGTTAAGTTAGAGCAATGCGGACTGATATAATAGACTGCAGTGGCTCACTTAAAAGCATATTTTGTGCATTTACAGGAAAAGGCGACACCATTCACGCCTGACATGATCGCGTCGCACTTTCTTCATGCTTTCATCGTTGTCACGCCCATGGAGACCGTCGGTGGGGAGACCAGGTTTGTTATCTTTAGATAATGACATATAATCTTCTCCAAATGTGAATGTTATTAAACTCTGCACTAAATTTGATGAAATTTGGTGTGTTTATTCGGGTGGGGTCCCAGGTTATTTGTTGCCAAAATTAGGACAGGACATCGTCTGTTGGATGCACTAGCATTTTATATTACAACAAAGATTTAATGTGACTTTTGGAAGGAACAAAGATTTAATGTAACGTACAAAGTGTCTCTGCATGACCTATGAGCGAAAAGGAACGTTGAATATGTCTGTAGTATATGTAACGTTGTTAATTTACTCTTATTGTAGGCATTACTATTTCTCCTAAAAATTGTCTATCCAGGTATAATATTTTTTTAATAATATTTAATATACCATTTAGAATTACTTATGAGATCATTCCTCTTTTACCCGGTCATTTTCAATATTAATAAGGCATTATTTTGCAATATATGCGTAGTTCGGACCTAGTCATAGTAATAAACAAAAGTTTAGGCGATTTTTCTATGTTTGTACTATATTTTTTGGGTGTATATCTTTTTCTATACCTCTGATGGTATCGAAATTTCAGGATTATCGCTAGACGTGGCAATAGAACTTAACAAATAAAGAAAACTTTCCTTCGCATCTATAATATATATATGTTATGTTTCGGAATGTTGAAAATTAAGCCTACTAGTTTACATTACTCAAATCTTTGTCTTGCTACTGACAGAGCTAACAGAACACATAAAGTAATTTACGAAGTCGGCATTAAATAAAATATGCATGACTTTTGGAGATGCCGGATGGCCATGCCTACTTCTTTTTCCTTTTCCATTCCTATCCCCTGCGAATCCTTAATCCCGAACCCATCCTATCCAATAAACCTATTCTATCCAATTTCCCAGGTTGACAACGCATTTGCAACTCTCCAGATGTTGTGTGTGTATGGGCGACGGGATCGCTTACCATGAGGTGAACCGTCTGCTCGTTTGTCTTTATATATAAAAAAAAAAAACAAAAAGGACACATTTTTATCGAAATACTTAAGTCTACTTAGAACGCCTTCTATCAAAACAATAACGCTACAAAGTTTAATACGAGTCTCTTGTTAATACAATTTTCATTTCGCCAAGTTCCACCTTGGAACAAATTGCATCTTTACTTGCACCGCTTCCACTTTTATACACTTGTCAACTTGTTTAGCATAAAGTTTGTTCAACTTCGCATAGCGCGACGGCTTTATTTGCATGAAGTGCCTGAGAGAATCGCCCGGAAAGGGAGATGGTAATTCTGTAGGCGATTTATATGCAAACGAATAGCGACTTCATAATTAGGCAGCTTTTTACCTTTTCGGGTGTTCAGTCCCAAATTTGCGCTTTAAGTTCGCATTTATTTCTAATTAAAAATAGATTTTTAGGTCAAATTTTTCGTTTTTTGAATAAGCGCTCTTTGTGCATGCATTAATGAAAGTTAAGATTAATGTAAAAAATAAGGAAAGTACGATTTTATAATTATATTGTCTATTGTCTATAGCTTAATTGAATGTTTTTTACATATCTTCACCAACAATTTCTATTGTAAAATCCCCTTTGTCTATTGTACTAAAGAGGGCATAGAGTCTTCGTCAGTCTTCTGTCATTTAGATGGAAATATTTTTTCTGTCGGATAGGATAATAATGCGGCGGTAAGAATGGAAAAAAATCAATAAATATTTTTAATTTTTATTCGTATTTCAACTTGTAGGTACAAAGTGGCCGTCACCGCGCGAAAGGACGTACCATTCTTCGGGCCGACTCTCCCCCAGCCGTCTGTGTTCCGAAAAGGGCGCGAGCTGAAAGAGTTCTTACTAACAAAGCTTATAAATGCCGAGAACGCTTGCTACAAAGCAGCCAAGTTCGCCCAACTCAAGTTAAGAACGCGGGCGTCATTACTGCAGAATTTAGCCGAAGATCTGAAGAACAAAACCATCGATTTCCTGGCGAGTAACACAAGAGTCGAACCTATAGCCGTTTCTCCGCAACCTGAGGGAACTCCAAAACAGGACGGGCCTGGTGCGAGGTTTATAGACACAGTCAAGAAGGCACTAATATATAAAGTCAGGTTAGTAATTATAAATATACATTTAAGTCCCTGTAATAATATATACATTTCTCTAGTTAAAGCTGATTAATTTTCCGACTTATAGATGCTTTTATTTTCTTAAGAAATTATAAATAAATCATTAAAGAGAGAGACAATCTTATAGACTAATTTACAGATATTCCTAAGCGTGCTGCACTTTTATATTGCAATTTTATATTACCTATTTATATATTATTATTATAGTAAACATTAAAAAAAAAGAGAAAATAAAAACAACATTCAAAAATAATTTAATTACAAATAAGTTATGAATTATAATATAAACAAATGAAGCAAAATAACGATAAAAGATCAATTGATAGTCATTGCGTGAACTAAGACAAAAACGGGACAAAGAAGACCAGCCATCTTTTATTCTATTTAGCCTACTAAATTTTGTCAATGAGTTAATATGGATATAAAATCAAAATTCATATAGTGTGAGCTACTTAGAAAACAAAACGATGAAAGTAAAAATGAAGTCAGTAAATTTACGTGATCATTTTATTATACATTCAAAAGGTACATGTTTTTAACCTTGAATTATATTTTTCCAGATCACCGAGCGATCCGTCGGGCGACAGTATTAAGAACTCGGTGAACAAAAAAATGAATATCCACGACACACCAACACCAAATGTAAGTATCCAATAATCGTTTTAATATTTGTATCGAGCTTTAATAAGTTGATATAAATATTTGGTAGTTTATTAAGGTATCATTCGTATTGTTATTACTAACGAAAATATGGTCGACTCTATGTATTTTTATGTATATATTTGTCGATTTCTCCGCCAATTATGAAATAATTTTCAAACTTCCTTTTTATTTGAAACTACATATTTCTGAGGATAATCCGTTACAATTTTAATAAAAATCTGTTTCATAGTTTCAGTTTCAAATCAAAATAATTGTTAAACATATAACATGAATGTCAAATCACTTTTAAGGCGTTCTAAGTTGGTTTCGCTATACAGGATATATGAAGAATAAAAATATTATTAAAAATAAATATTGATTTAGAACTGAGTTTACATAATATATGCAAATTATGTTCACATTAGCAGATACGGGGTGGCAGGGAGGTCAAAGACCTGCGGCGTGCTCAGCCGAGTAGGCATCGGGATGTACCGTCAAATTTCATTTATTTATTGGAAAATTTCGGCTAAAACTATGCCCCTATCTTTTACATAAATTGAATGGCAATCGAGTGCCAAGGGCTTACCGTTAATATCGAAGGTGACTCACCAAGAAATAAAATAAACAAACTCACAAAATAAAATAAACTTGTTTCCAGCGCATGTCGCTTTAACAAAGTTTGCACTCGCATTAAGATTGGCTGAGAAATGTGAGAAAATATCTGTTGCTAAAGTGCCACTGACGTACACAGAGCGGGCGTTCGAAGGCGTCGGCGGCGTCGTCGTCGGCGTCGGCCGTGTCCGTGCGCTCGGCGGGCGGCTCGCGCGGCTCGGGCGGCTCCAGCCCCGACGTCACTTCCCGCGCGGCGCCTCCGCGCGCCCACCACGACCACAGCGACGACTCCAGCCTCAACTCCGTCGACCTCGACCCGCTCGGTGAGATATTCGCACACTTATAAAGGCTCCAGCCCCGACGTCACTTCCCCGCTATATTCGCACCCTTATAAATACACACTTGCTCACATATTCCGTTCTTACTTTCGAGACTCATTTACTGACATGCTTACTAGTACAACTTCGCTGACAATGACCCGCTCGATGAGATATTTAAACGCATACACACATACAAACACGTATACCCATACAAGTACACACGCACCCGCTAGCTTAGGCACACACACGAATATCAGTTACGGACTCGCGGTGAAACTTATTTACTCACTCACTCATGATCACAGCGACGATTCCAGCCTCAACTTCATCGACCTTGCGGAACGACGGAATATTAACACACATACATACATGCAAATACACACGTGCATGCGCACATCGGTTTTTACTTACCAATATATAAACTTACTAACTCATAAGCTTAATAAGTTACAGACTCACGGACAAACTCATTTGATCATATGCTTACTGGTTAACACACTCACGCACTTGTTCAAGAATACAAATACTTTATATTTACTAGTAATAAAGTAGTAAAAATTGACTTATACATTAACCACACTCTTACTCGCTCATTAATTCGCTCATTTATGATCGCGAACACTCGTATTCATATATACACTCAGTCATATACCTAAAAACTTACACTCCCTTATTTACTTTATTAAATTCACCCTATTAGTTTACACAATAACTTGCTCTCATATTAACTAAAAATACTCCTATTCATTTCATCACACGATAATTGGTTTACTTACGAACACGCACACTTATACATGTAATGTATGCATACATGCATATTCAGGACACGATCACATGTGTAACTAACGTGAAAAACATTTTTTCTCAGCCGTTGCTGAGAGTAATATTCCCAATATCTTGGTAGTGTAGTTAACTAATCGTTACAAATTTTTGTCCAAATACTTCTTAATAAGATGCATGTAATTTTGATTAGACTATCCCATTGTCTTATACCAATATAGTAAACCTGTTAATTAGAATAAAAATCTTATAGAATACAAAAACATCTCACCTTGTATGTTTATATAACCGATTTATTTACGGATTAGTTTGTAGAAGTAACTATAGTATGTGAATGTTACCATAAATATTAGTTATTGTTGACATTGAAATTAAACCATCTTTTTTCTTCTTTCAATTAGACGACAAGGACTGGCTGAGTTGTGGCAAAGGCGCAATAGGTTAGTCCTTATAGATATAATATTGATTCATTTAGTCCTTCTCATTAATCATCTCTGTTGATAACCATTGAATCGTTTTCATGATCCTACCATCTAAAAAAATCATCAATACTTACAAATCATATCTGAAGAAAAAATTGTATCTTTACATTAGCAGCTATCGGGTTACGCACTTCATTGTATAAAACATCAAGTTTCAATTTAGAATTAATCACAATAAAAAATGGCTATCGTACAAAAAATGTAGAACTTGTGTAAGTGACAATATATTACAACTGTTCCGTTTTCCAGGCACTCCAGTGTACGTGGACAGCGATACTGGCTTAGAGTCTATGTCTTCGGCCGAGGCTGGTGCGGCGAGAGAAGTAGCGGCTGCGGCTAGGGGCGACGTTGAGATGCTGAGGCAGGAAGTTTGCCGGCTCAAGAACGATAAACTCGACCTGCTTAAACAGAATATTGTAAGTGACCACCCTTGGCTTGGCTATAAATAAAACTAAAATAATTAATATAAAAAATAATTATAATTCATAAAACTAAAATGATAACATACAAAAATCAATAAACAAATAGAGAAACTCAAGAACGATTATCTCGACCTGCTCAAGCAGAATATTGTGAGTCATTCATAATGTTGTAAGATGTTAATGAATATAGAGTGAATGATAAAAAGATAAATATGATTGGTCCTAATCTTTATTACAATTAATTTTAATTTGAAATGACTAACACTCTTACCCTGTTTAGAATCACAAAATAGAGTAGTAGTAGAAATTAAAATGTACCAGTCATACACAGTGGCAGATTAAATGTTATTGGCGCCCTAGGCAAGCACCTTATCGGCGCCCCTTTTTCTTTGTAAAAACTTCTTTAGTTAGTCTTTTCGTTAAAAAGTTTTGTCCGTGTGCCCCTCAATTATGTCGCGCCCTTAATTAGGCACGTTTCTAGTTTGCCTAAAGGATAATCCGCCACTGGTCTTACGATTATGTTAATTATTACATAAAATATATTAATAAAAATCAAGCTTCCCATTAATATAAGAAAGAGTCATCTCGTGGCTTTTGTGGCGTTAGCAGAATATTGCACGAACTCCATAACATTGCATTAAATTTGATATTGACAGTAGATGGCGCAATTCTTATTTTTTTTAATGAATATCTATTTATATAATTCTTCTGCACGTGTCACTGAACTCTCTACACGACTGAGCCGATATTAATGAAATTTTGTACTTGTGTACAGGTTGAATTTCGGATTGTTTTTATTCATAATTAGGCCAGCCGCACACATACTGTTTCCGACTCGAATGCTCTGTAAGCATACAGAATGGAGCTTTTTTACGTATACAGAATGTTTTTTTTTTCATCTAATTTCTACTACTTTTTGAAAATTTTCTTGGAAAGTGAACCGTATATATGCCACACATGGCAGGTCTTAAATCGATAGGTGGCATTGTTTTGACAATATAAAGTGCGTGCAGGAAAAGTTCTGTCAAATCCACTAGTTATAAAAATATATATGTCACTGTTGCTGGAGTGCAACGTATCATACTTTTAAAACAAGTTGGTTCGTCCAATGATATGACCAATAAAGTTTTTATAAAAGTTTCGTAGTAAAAATTAATCGACATAATATGAAGTTAACATACCATTAAAAATATTATGTTAAACCATGCTAGATTTAAATAGTAATTCTATTTTCTCTTGTTCCAGACTTGGCAGAACGAGATCAAATGCCTGCGGGAGAGGGAGATAAAACTACAATCGGATCTCTCCGCTTTATCCAAAGAAGTGAGGAAGCTCAGAGAAAATCAAGTCACTGGAACTATTATTCCAAACCCCTCATCTCACGACTCCACTGCTTAAAAATTATATCTTTATTATGTGATTATACGTGATCTAAAGCTTATAGAGAAGTAAACGACTTGTTTCTAGACTATGTAGTCAAAAAAGCTGTTATTGTAAATGTTAGATTGATCATCATGACAGTCATCGAACGTCAACGGCTTTCGTTATTTGAGAATCTTTGTGTTGTGCAATATTTGTTCACGCCTGCAATATTCATTACGTAATTTAGTGTTACGTAAATGTTTTTTAAATCGCCACATTTATTTTTTTACGCCAAGATGGCCTAAGCACGAGTGTGTAAAGTTATAAGAGATTTGCTCTAGAAAATACTTGGCGTTTATTTATACATGTATGATAATAACTAATATTTATGCATCGAATGTAACAATTTATGCGCATTATATCGTAATCGATTCAACTAGTTTTTTTCTAGAAATATGAAGATGGCAAAATGCTCTCTCTGTTATAGTTGGGATGACAACTGTTATATTCAATGCATACATATATATGTCTATACAATTATAATGTCTATCTATTATATAATATTCGAATTGAAAATTGAATTATACATATATATTATAAAAATAAATGTCATCGTTCGACTAAATAATGCATGCTAAAGAATTAGAGAGAATATAATTCGACTCTTCTATGTTGTACCAAAATTAATATTGCAATTGCAAATATAGAATATTCGTTTTTATTATTGTTGTGATAAACTGTACAGTGCTGCAGTTTTCTTTCCAAACTTATGAGGTAGAAAAATGACTCTATAATGACATAGTAAATTCTTATATTATAGGAGAAATAATCCTTATGTCATTTGGCTTCGTTTTAATAGCTACTCATAAGATGTTTAAATACTAGTAGAAATACCTAAATAAAACACTATTTCATCTCTTCCAAAACTTTGTGAACATTAATCTGTGAAAATCTTAGACTTTATTACTTAACAAATACCATATGTTCAGACATTTCCTTCGGACAGGAGCAAAACTGTTATAAGCTGTTGAATAAAAACCTTTCGATATTTAATTTAATTTATTTGAATAAAACTTTAGGAAATTCTTCAGCAATGTGTTATATGTATATTAGTAATTCAATCAAAAATACAAAAATCAAAGGTACCTATTAAATTTAGCCTTGACTTGTAGAGCCTATAATTGATATGTGGTGCATTAGACAAGAGTGTTATTAGGCGTTTATTAAATGTTAGAATTTCTATTTTATAGTACTATACTGTCCCAGTATCAGATTTATTCTCATATATATATTTTTAATTATCATATATTTCCATCAGTGCAATTTTTCCTATTTGCAAGAACAAGCACAGATTTTGTTTCCTTACATTAAGTTCGCCAGTTATTGTAAATATATTTTAACTGGTTTTAGGCTATTGATTAATCAGTATTTTTCTAATTTATATTTATTTTAAGTGTCGTTTCGCGAGTGTCTTTGAGTTTGACATGTTTTGTTGTTTGTAATTAATATTTTATACCAAAGTTAACATTCCCCACTACGATAGTATAATTTTTTTATATGATAATTATAACGGTGAATATAAATGACGCAACAGTATTCTTGATTTTTTTTAATTGACAGAACATACTAACACTATTTCTAAGTTTACATTTACTTCCGATTTAAATGTAATCTTTTGGATGTTTGTTCGACTGTTGATTACGATTAAGTTAATAAAAATAACTGTTGATTCGTCTATTTTAGACTTAAACCAAATATTGCGAGCGCGGAGCGTTAGGAGAAATAGTTTATAATTATAAGAGATACTAAGAAAATATATAAATAGTTAATTACTAAATAAACATTGTTGTTTTATTATTCCTAATTTATTGTAACAAAAAAGAAGTGGATATTAAGAATGATGAAAATAAAAAGTGTCCCGTGGCATTACCGACGCAGTGCAATCTTTAAAAACAGCATTATAATTTCAATAAAACTGGGATAGCTGACAATTAATAACGAATATTTTCTAAGGTGTTATAGCAACAAGAAACTCCGCAATTAATGTTGATATTTTAAGTAAAAGAATTAAAGGAAACACATTCTACGCGGTTGATACCGCGGGCAACAGCTCGTTGATAATACAGGTGATCGGTGAGGTACGATATTAAAGGTGAGCACTCGGTACTTGATTGTCACCATGTTTATGCAATAAAATCAGGAGTATGGTTTTAGCCGAAATTTTTCAATAAATGAATAAAATACGACAACTACTTATGCTCTGATACAATAATAGATTGTTTGCCTGTCGCAATAATTAATGCGTTAAGTCATAGTTTAAGCTTATGATTTTTCGATATCATCACAGTTGCGAGAATAAATATTTTGATAGGAGTCAACATAAATCTCAGAATACATCTTAATTTGAATACCATTTGATTTAATTATTTTAGAAGTATGTACAATAATTAAATTAATTACATTTATACATGAATCTCTTGTAATATATAAAATGTACAATTTGCAATAGTGAGTATTTAATCACAGGTATATATATACGTTAAGAATACCGTTTAGTTCATTCATTTTCAAGCAACTTTCAAAACTAGAAAAGGTATTCAATTTAAATAAATTTTATCTTGCATCTTAGTTCATAATTTCTTGTATTTATAACATATACTTTGGGATTAGTCGCATAGAATTTTGATTTTTATAGTAATTAATTTAGTTCTTACATTTTTTAATCAAAATAACTGAAAAAGATTGTCGTTAAGCTTTAAGAATACTATAGTTTACAAACGAAACCGAATAGTGTATACTAATTAAGTAATACTTTCTTGTAAAATAATAATAAAAAACTATTTCGGTTATGTATTTAGTAAATAATACTTTGCTTATCTTAGCAACTGGCTTTGATCCTTCTTTCTAGAATGGTATCTTTTAAGGCATGTTTGAGACTTGTCGAAGAATAATTCTGATGTTGAAACCCGTTTGAGAGACGATTGGCTGTAGTATGACATTGCTTTATCTTCTCCAGATCGAAATAGGACACGGATAAGGTGGGGAATAATCTAAAATAATAATCCTGTTGTTATTTTTCAAACTCAGAAAGAGGATTTCATTTTCAGACCAGTTAAACGGAAGTGGTCAAATGTTGAACTTGAACAGAACTCTATAAGACCATTTAATTAGTCATATTCCGCGAAAAAACTCCTTACTATAAATTTGGAACATTTGTTCATCCCATGGTATACAAGTTTATTAGACCGCTTTATTAGCAATATTCCCCGAAAAAATCCAGAAGAACGTTCGTAGAGGCAAAATCCTGAGGATGCTCCGGTGTCGGGGCGAAACGTGCGTTGAGTATGTGTATGTGTGCGTTGGTGCACCTGCATGCTGGTGAGGGATTCTGCATGGTCTTGCCAACATTATTGCTTGGTGGTGGTTTTGTCTACGTAATCGTGCGCGAGAGCGCAGTGTGGGAAAGGAGGGAGGTGCTTTACGTATGCTTATGCGTGCGCTCACATATTTGCTTGCAGGTAGTTACGGGGTTTTTTCGCGGAATATTACTAATTAAAGGGTCTTATATAATTGTATACTATGGACTTCCGCAAAGTAACGCCGGATTCTATTAACTATCTTGAACAGAACTGCTTAAACAAAGAAACGGAAATGCTGAAAATGACTTATGACTTTTGACTTTCATGCGGAAAGAGGTAAAGTAATTTTGAAACATATCAATGAAATACTAATTTACCGATAAATTTTCAATTATACTGTCTATCTATTTTTTACCTTGCATAATATAGTATGTTTCAAAGAAGTACATAACCGGGGCGCTTTATTTGCATTTTACAACTATTCTGCAACCCTATTGAACTATAGCTCAGTGAAAGCAAAAGAGCTATTCCAGGAGATAAATTGTTAATCCGAGGAATTTCCTTCAAAGACCGAACTATGTACCACATTATAGCGTTTATAAATCCCTTAAAAGGAAAAAAATGTTAAGAATACAATTCTTTGTACTCCCCTTAAAAATTATTTATCGTGCAAGTAAATATCTAATATTTTATTTGCTGGTAGGTGTAAAAGAAGCAAGAAGTATTTAAAAAGCTTCTTCATTTAATTTTAAAAATTATTTAATTTTTAACAATTTTTTTTCCATATTTAATTAACGTAGCACACACTTCAATAAAATTTGTAAATAAGGATAGTTAAGTAACATGTTTAGATCTCCCTTCAGTGACACTTGATTTAAGTCACTCGATAATAAACGTTTCGACAAACGTTAACTCCAAATGCAAATGTACTGTCTGACATAGAACCTAATGCGAAGAAATTTGAAATTCAAAAAAAGTACCCATTGACATAAAAATTTATAATAAATCTATAAAGAAGACCCAAACCACAGTATTCTTAGGTTTAACTATTGTTGAGTATTGCAGTTAGAAAAAGCACAAATGGAAAATATCTTGCAAATTAGATCGATTTATCCATGCTCCAAGATGAATAAGAATAATTGTGTCCCGAGAAGCCCTCTTTGTGCTGTGCTCACCATGAATGTGTATCTTCGGTCCTGAATTACGGTTTAATAATGTGGGGTGACTGCTTGACCTGTAGCGCCATACACAGTGAAGTGTTATGATATGTAACGGGCACATTTTAGATACCTTGCTCCAGATTAAGCAATGGTCGGAAGCATGATCTAACTTGTCGGTAGCGCGCGTAAGCGAAGTCGCCACACACTTAGGCAAAATCGTAAACAGAATTAGTTTTTCTATCTACACGCATGAACGGAGGAGCGCGATGCAAGCTATTCAATGTAGTGGGCGTTAAAATCGGCAAGAACTACTATTTTTGCGGAGGCAACCTGCTGCAGCAAGGAATCTGTAGCCATTTTCGAGGAATCGGGCTGTTTCATTATCTTCGCTATTTGACTTGTAAAGACACGCAGGTGGTCGTCACAATCTTTGCGCTTCAACCGGCTAGCCTTAAAGACAGCCGAGACAAAAGAAATTCTTTCTCATACATATTCCAGAACATAAATTGGTTTTCACACTTTTTTTAAATTAATCGATACGCCGATGACTGCGAGATTCCTGTGATATTTAATTGCATTTGCATTCTGTTGTACTCATTTAAAATAAATTCAGAAGTATGTTTTATAATACATCTACACATGTTATTTTTATTTAAAACTAAGGAAAATTAAATAGAAAACTACTATTCATCACCCGTAAACAAGATTTGGAAACAGAAATGAAAGGTAAAAAGGATACTCTTTTCATTAATTGAAACACCGAACTCAATCATTACCTACATTATAGTATCTTTTATTGTTATTTTAGTAAATAGTCAATTCGCTTTATATTTATAAGAAGAAACGAGTTGTTACATTACGGTTCCGTAGCCTTCCGACGTTCCGACCGCTCGACAAAAATAATTACCAACAAATTCCGTTTTGCCGTCGGCTCCATACATTTTGGTTAAAACGACTGTAAGTACTTAATTTTTATAAACATAACTGTATATGATACCGAGTCGGCTACAGATTTCGTTGAAAGTACATACTTAGAGTTATATAGCACATTTTTTCAGAATTATTGTAATAATATTTCAAAAATTAAGGTGGGGGGACGCTCCAATTTTAACTTTGTAGTAAGATATCTTGAGACTGGAGGAAATTTGATCGACATGGTTTTAAGACAGGCTTACTTTTTGTTTTAAGGGTAAAAAATAATATTTTTCCATAATTTTAAAAACCAACTTTTGGATCTATAATCTCTCTACCGATTTTCGTGACAACTGATGCAAACACACAGACAGACATGATGAAACTCTAAGGGTTCCTAATGTCCTACGGAACCCAAA
>JAOCPS010000007.1:2366388-2377677 GCA_025505425.1 Graphium colonna | reverse complement strand
ATACAACATCCAAAGAGTTACATGTGCGTTGCCTGTCTAGAAGTTTTGATAAAGTAGGTTTATCGGGTAGGATGGGGCAGGTACATAGCATATACAAATAAACTAAAAGGATGTAAGAGGCCATCTGCAAACCCCAAAAGAAATGCATAGTTTATTTTATGCTAATTTTGTTTGGAGTAGTGGTACGTCGCCTAGAGAGCTCGACCGTAAAAGTCTAGCATGAGATGTATGAATAAAGTTGTGCACTACGACCTTAAAATAGTATTTTCTGATTGCCATGTAAAATGTCAGATGCAGCCACCGTAGCCTAGTGGTATAGGCCTGTGATTTTTAAATCGGTTGTCGGGGGTTTGAATGCCGTGGGCGAATAAGAACTATTTGTCGTTGTTTCTTGGTTGGAGTGGGGCAATGTGGACTAATCACTTAATCTCCTGAAAAGAAAGATAACTCATGCATCATCATGTGTGTCATGTGTTAAAAGTCGACCCTGCGCCGGATCTCCGGTCCGGTCATGTCGGATATCCGTCCCATTGAACTTTGAGAATTAAGGAACAGAGAGTGCACCTGTGTCTACGCGTACACTTTTGCACTATAATATATACTGCGCAGTTGGCCGATATCTAAGTATATTGGCCGCAGTGATAGAAATTCGTTCAGGAGGAATTTATTTAAATGTCAGTTCTTGGTGTGAACTCCCTTCGACCATGACGAATATTCATCACATCGAGTTGTGGTACTGAAGAAATAGTAGATGCAGCTGAATTTGCGTTATTTGGGCGCTGGTACGAATATATCTCTTTCGCAGTTGTTTGATCTCTTGCATGTTGGCGGCCGTAGTCAAAATGACAATGCCCAAAAGCAATACCAAAAAATTATGCATCAAGAACAAAATTGTATATTTATGAATTCCTTACTTCATGAATTTAACTTTTGAACTGGAAATTTGTTTAAAAGTATAAAAGTATGAAAGTATGTCTTTACCTGTGTAACCTTTAGAGATGTAGAATGCAAAAGAAATTATTTTTGATGAATCGATGCTTCGATTTTATCAAATATCTTCGAAACCTGGATTTTCTTTGCGAAAAGAACTTCTGTAGGAATAATTATAATAAGTCTTGTCTCGCAAAAAGAATCTTTGAACCTGATGCAACTTGATACGGTATGTCATATAAAAATGGGCATCGTCCTTTGGCCAATGGATATCATTGGATACCAAGCAGTGACTTCTACTATAAGTGCAAAACACCATCATATTTATAATAGTGTATGTCACATACAGTATTCACTTTTCAAAATTTTTAAGAGCGAATGTACATCTTTAATTATACAGTCTGACTGGTGACTCACCTTCAAAAATTTAAGATGTTATATCTGGGGATCATATACGAAGAACCAAAATATTATTAAACATAAGTATTGATTTACCACTGAGTGAACATAATCTAAAGATAAAAAATATATATAATACGTAATTCATGTTCATCCGAGCGGACACGTCGTGGCCGGAGTGCGAGTCGACGGCCTCGCGCGTACCGGCTGATTATAGCCACCGATATCATAGGTGACTTACCAATCATCCTGTATATTATACGTACATATATTGCGCTTTATCTTCGTTATGTATGTCATTACTACTGTTACTAGAGCCTCTTACCTAGTCAGCAGTTTGAGACGTGATTTGTTGTATAAAAACTCAGTTATCTAAGGTTATGCGTAGTTCAACTAGGCGATATTTTAATACCTAAGAATCAGAAGAATGTTTATGAAAGCTGTTTTAGATTACCTACCGTTTCGTTATTATTATCGAAATTGTAAATAACACACTAATTATCGGCTGTTTGAAAGATTGTTTTGGATTTTTCCTTTTCCCTGATATGTGTTGTTTCTTACTGTACATATTTTTTTATGTAAAGGAAAATAAACGAGCAGACGGTTAACCTGATGGTAAGCGATCTCGTCGCCCGAAGAGTCACGAATGCCTGGACCTGGGAAATTGGATATAATTGGTTTATTGTGGGTAGATGAGTGGGAAAGATAAGGATAGACATGGTCATCTGGCATCCTTAAAAGTCATGCATACTTTATTTTATGCCGACTTTAGCTAGCGCGGCCTTAAAAGTGTAGCAAAGGCTGCGAAAATATCCTCTTTCGATCATAATGACATCAATTCTATCATCAGTGATATAACATTCAACACAAAACATCAGAAAATTGAAATGCGTAAATTGTCTGTTTTCAGTTCAGCTCCGCTGCTATAGGTCAAAGCGTGATGTTATATACCCTAAAGTCTTCCTCTTTTTAAAATAATTTTTCAATTTTGACCAGTGGTTCCTGATATCAGCGCGTTTAACCAAACAAACTATTCAACTTTATGTTGTTAGTATAGTTGAATATATGTTGTCATTTAACTCTGATGGTAAATTCAAATGGATGAAAATGTCGCCACTTCGGGATTTTTTATTTTTAATTAAAATAAAAAAAAAACAAAACATTGTTTTGAAAAAATAATATTTACAAAAAAAAAAGTCAATCAGAAAAGTCTCACCACAACCAAAAATGTGTTTAATTCTCAAAATCATGCAGACAGTATAGCACAACCCTTCACAGAAAAATAACCCGACATAGGTATTCAAAAAAGCAACGATGTTTCGAATCACCCCCTACCATCGAAATTAATCTCACCAAGTCTAATAGGAAATCTCATTAGTGTAAGCGGTGCATCCACAATGCACAAAATAATTAATCGCTTGGGCATATTAAAGACGGTAGAAAAAGGCGCAGTGCTGTGACAAGAGCCAATATATCACTTGGTATCCGCGGCACGCCGCCCGCTCGCGTCCGAAGTTTTGACGTATGAGTAATTTATTGGGTAAAAAAATAAATTACCGGATTGCCCACACATTTGTTGGGCCCAAGGTGGTTGATTCGGGTGCAGCGCAAAAAACGATCGCCTCGGGCACGGTGCCTCTTTTGCCTAAGACTCACGGAACGGGTAAATTAGTGCAATATCCTCACCACATGGTGCCGTTTGTATTTACGATCGGAGTTCAATGATAATATAATTAATAAGCAAAAACATTGACAATTTATTATATCTATACTAACAACATCCATTTCCCCTATTTCAATGTCTATGTGACGTCAGTAACAAATATCTTTGTTCGACTCATAACCGTCTTCAACAACGTCCTCTTCACCGTTCTGACTTCATGCATTCATCTTTCTTTATTCGTTCTTTCGTGAAACGCACTACCTCTCGAATAGAGAAAGACCAAAAGTAGCTTAATGTTCAGAACAAAACTCCGTGAGCGTTAATGTGAGTGTGGTGTAAGCGCTTGCTTTTTGAACCGGAGGTCGTGTGTTCGAAACCCACAGGGGAACAACAACTTTGTGTTGCTGTTTCTTGGTTGGTTTAGGGCAATGTGGGCTGATCACCCGATTGCCCGAAAAGAAAAATGATCCATGCGTTGGTCAATGCCTTCAAATAACATGACAACTAATCCATCCGTCGAATACAGTTTATCCTTTCGGGTTGCAGAGGTCGGATGCAGTCGCTCTTTGTAAAAACTGATATTCAGGTAGCATTCGGTTGGATTAAATGCCGGCCCCAAATAATTTGGGAATAAGGCTAGGAGGAGGAGGATACAAGCATCGTATTTAAGCGTGACTTAAAATAACTAACTTTCTTTGTTTATTTGATAGCTCTAGATGCTCTTGCAATAAACGTTTTGTTTTCTTAAATATAACACATTCAAATAATATTTTTTTTCAAAACAAGCTTTTATAGGTGGATAGTGCTCTTCAAGAAGATTCAGACGAGCCTTAACTAATTTTTAATTTGAGTTCTTGATAATTGTTTAATTAGAGTTCCTATGGCCATCTTTTATCTATAGCACCAGATCAGCTTCATATCATCAAAATATTTCATTGTCACGCGATTTACATACGCATGTAAAATTTCAGCTCAATCGCAAACTGGGAAGTGGGTCAAATTGAACTTGTAAGATTCCATTTGTACAAACAACGGGACAGGTGAAATTTAATAAAAGCTTGTAAAAACCAAAATGTGTATTGTAAAGAAAAAACTACAGAAAGAGCTAATAGACCTTGTATCTGGTTCTTATTTAAAATTACGTCTCAATTATCAAATATAGTAAAGTCGACCAATCATGAATTTCTTACATTTACTACTTCATCAATTCAAAGCTTTGTCAACACTTGTAACTGAAACGCGTATCGCCTATACTTTTTAACCAAGTTACAAAAAGGGGGAGGTTATATACTGTTATTATGTTTGTATGCATGTTCACGATTACTCCGTCAATTATGATCCGACTTTCTAAATTTCCTTACTTTTATTTAAGACGATAAATTTCTTTTTTAAATCAAAATCAGTTATTTTGATTTAAAAAAGAAACTAAGAAAATATAACATAGAAATTTATTCCTAAAATATTTAAGTCGGTTTCGATTCATTTCAATTTTCTGTAATAATATTTGTTAAGTACCTACGTATAAGTATTAGAATTTGAATACATTGTGCTTTACAAATGACGCTATTAACAATCTTTTTCTGTAATTGAAATTCGACTTAAAAAAAGAAGAGGTTCTTAGCTCCTCGAATATTTAGTGTATGTTTTCCGATTACTCGAAGACGGTTGGGCTTATTTGGAATATTCTTTTTTGGTTGAATGTGCATACTTGCAAGGTTATCCCATTGTCAACAGGTCACTATCCGATGAAGGGCTTTTCAAATATTATGCATTTGGATATTTTTAGAGCAATTTAGTAAAATGGTAGTATTGAAAAACAGTCTTTGTTTTTGAACGTCTATAGTCTACATCATAATTTCCACATTATGATGTAGACTATAGACGTTCAAAATTTAGATTTTTGGGCATTGAAGTTTTCCCCGAAAATTAATCTAGTTTCTTAAATAGTTTATTAACGTTAGCGTATATGTTGGTTTGAGTCGATGACTTATAGTAGGTTTAAGAAATGCTTATTTGTTTGAGGTTGATAACTATTTATATGATATTTAACAAGCATACTTTGTTTTGTTTTGCTAACTGTAAGATCTAAGTTTTGTGTTATAAGGGGGGAGGTTTTCAAAAATTAATTGCACAAAGACAAACACCCAGATCCCAATGAAATATTTGTAGGTTGTACAAATATTTGCTTCGAGTGGGAATCAAACCCACGGCCTGCGACGTTGTTGTCAAGGTCTTATCAAAAGTCATCCATAGTACATCGTGGTCACATTATTTTTATCTTTTTTAAAATTGTTCAGAGGACAATGCCCAATTTCGGTGCCAAAGTCTCATGCATCAAGATCTAAATTATATTGTAATTATTTTCGTATTTTTTTTACGAAATTACGCTTCATGGATTTGATTTTTGAACAGGGAATTTAATTTAAAATATAAAAGTATGTTATTTGCTTTTCATACATGACGTTTACACAATCAGTCTAAGAGATGTAGAATACCATAAAAACTATTTTCTATGAATCGTTTTTTCGATTTTATCAAATATTTTCGGAATCCGGTTTTACTTTGCAAAAAGAACTTCTGTATGGCTAAGTCTAGATGCAACTTGGTACGGTTTGCCATTTAAAAATGGGCATTGTCTTTTCATCATTCACATATGATTGATCTGAGCATTTATGGGAACGATGAAAATATAATATGACATTTACTGAGTTATATTTGCAACAAAGTAAACCCATTACCATGTTAATAATATTTGATTTATTGCGACATTCATGTGCAGGCATAAAATATTTTAAACAAATAAGTTTTGCAAATAGGTTCAACGAGTTTTCCTTTCATAAAATAAAACATTTCTATGTTCAACTTAGAATGCAACATCATTTAATCGAAATCATTTGTTTACGATGGTGTACCTACTTGGTTTACATTTGGAATTAAAATGATATACTGCCCAGAAACAGCTCCCAGTTTTTACGAGCTAGGAAAGAAGAATTATATATTATACAGCGCAAACCATAGTGTGTAAATATACCTCCAAAATGTCATTAAGTTAATGTGGTGAAAGAGGTCCTGTTACTTTTGATTTTAAACGTCAAAATTGATGACGCAACTTTGTGACTGTATCTTACCAGTAATTTACTAGTCAATATTGAAAGGTGAAATGAAACAGAAACATGTCGAATAATCTGTCTGAATTGTCAAAAACCTGTGCACCCAAAGGATACATTAAGAGCCCGTTCACGTCTTCTCTCTCCCCTCTTCTTTTCCCACTCCTTGCCACTCCTAACCTTTTAACTGCTCCCAACCCGTCCTGTCCACTGAAGCTGCTTTATCCAATTTCCCAGGTTGACAAGGCACGCGCAACTTTTCGGATGATGTGTGTGTCCATGGGCGACGGAATCACTTAACATCAGATGAACCGTCTCGTTTGGTCGTCCCTTCCATAAAACTAATAAAAATCGAATGGCTATCTCTTATATTTTCTGTATCACCTATCTAGTGCAACTAGTAGTGTAGAGAGAACAGGATATAGGATTGTGAATGTTTGATAGTATTCATAATCTCTTACAAAGACTATATTAAAATCGATAAGACATCCTAGACAAAAATAACACAATAGAATAAAAAATGTTAAAATATACGAGTATACATCAAAAAGCCACCTCTACGACTAATTTTATACCACTGCCAAGAATAAAAATAAAAAGCTTTTTATTTTCAGTAAAAAAATTGTCACATCATGTAAACTATGATAGCGCCTCAAGATTGTTTAGCCCTTCCCGTCACTACTTGCGTTTCATGTGTGTGCTGTAGTTACAGGATTTTGCGTATGTATATAGACGATATCGGTGTTTTTTTACCTAAACTCGAGCGTTACAATTTTATATATATATTAAACGGGCTCTTAAAAAGAGGTATTTTCATATTATTATTGTAAACAAACATGGTAATGTCATTTAATATCTGACATGAACACGATCCATATATTTGTATGTAATGAGTAATATTTCAACGCGAATACATTTAAAAGAAACTATACCATAAACACCATTGATACAATCTTAGATCGTGAGCAAGGAGGAAGCATAAGCAATAAAACGTATCTGTGTGTCTGAAGCTTAAATGTTAATTTTACTGAGGAAGTGCATTACCTACGTCAGTAACGCTTGCGGAAAACGATAAACCATCTTTGCCAACAAAAATATAAGGCTATAAATAATGTTAAAAACATACAAATCGATGAAAAAATAATATAAAGCAAACTATGTTAATATTGGCACCACCTCAATGACTGGCATTTTGTTTGTTTGTCCGCGAATTAATAATGGTTATTTATTTATTATAAAAGCAATCCCATCATTGAAAGAATATTATTAAATGAAAGTATTGATTTATGCCCAAAACTCAGCTATTTTAAAAATGAAGGATTTTTTAATTTAGTTACTCGAGTGTTCAAAAGTTGTAGATTTGTAAAGTACATAAAGTATCTAGCAGAGTTACAGTTCCTTGATACCAACATAATTATTTTTAAAAGTGTACTTGACGTGGAGAGGGCAATAAAAATAAAACGGTGAATTGAAAATGTAAGATTTTTTCTCACTCTTTATTGGTTTCCGCATCTCAAAAAAAAATCGAAGAGGTAGTCAAGGGTGGAATGGATTCGAAGCTTGGTTTAGACCATGTATATAACATGTTTTGGTTTATAACAGCAAATTCTCCTTCGAAATTTAACCTAAATTTTACATGAACATTGTACACAGCAGAGCATTTCCGACACTCAAGTTGAGATGCGTACCATGGGTTAATATTAAAAATTTTACCTAGCCCACTAAAAAGCTTCAAGACTGAAAGAGTCTTATTATATATGTTGGATTTAGTTACATGGGATTTTCTGGATTGAAAGCTAAGGGTACGCAGGTAGTAGAGCACAACATATTTTCAAGATTTTGCTGCATTTCTCTTCTCGCACGGAATAGTACTATCGTTCCATATAAAGTCGGCATAAAATAAAGTATGCATGATTTTGGTGATGCCGGATGGCCATGTCTAACTTTTTCTTATTCCACTCATTTCCCCTCCAAATCCTTTTAATCCCGACCCCATCCTATCCTATTAACCTATTTTATCCAATTTCCCAGGTTGACAAAGCACGGGCGAGTCTTCGGATGTTGCGTGTGTCTATGGACGACGGGATCACTTACCATCAGTTGAACCGTCTGCTCCTTTATCTTCCTTTCCGTCCTCATTTAGTTTACGTTGGTTCTGTGTGACACGGTGGTACCTCACGTTCGAACAAGCCGTTAAGAACATGCCAGAGATTTTAGCACTATGCTTTATATTCATACTATTCACGAATACCACAATACGAAGAGATGGTACTTGGATATCCGTCCTATCAAGGCATGAGAGAAAAATAATATAAATACATAAACATCCTTTACGAATCTAAACAATTTTTTGGATTCCCTTGATAGTATTCTAAGTAACGTTACCAACAATAACAACACCTTAATATTTGCTGGCGACATAAATATTAATTTGCTTTCAGCCACAAAACCTCAAGAAATAGAGTATCTAGATCTGACATCACAGCATGGATTATTTCCCGCAATAACACAGCCAACACGGGGAAATGCTTGCCTTGATCACATATTCGTGAACACGGTAAAAAATGCAGTAGGAATTGTTTGTTACTCCGACATAACTGATCACGACATGGTTATACTTGGCCTAGAAACTAACAAGTCTATAAAAGCAAACAAAAATAGAACTTTGTATAAAAGAGATATAAAACAAATAAAACAGGATCTTGAAGAAATAGATTGGATAAAACTCCTTCACAATAAAGACTTAAATGAAGCTGTCGGAACCTTTAGCACCCGGCTTAGTGAGATAATCACCAGAAATACTAAAGAGATCAGGATAAGCCACTCGAAATATATTGTCAAGCCCTGGATTACTCCAGGGCTCTTACGTTGTATGAACCACAGAGATCGACTGCACTCAAGGTCGAGAAAATATCCAAATGACCTGCTCTTAAAGACTATTTATAAGCGGTATAGAAACTTTTGCAACGATCTTTTACATAGAATAAAGAGGGAGTATGAAAGCAAAGAACTCTCAAGTAACATTAGAAACCCCAGAAAGATGTGGAAAACAATTAAAACAATATGTCACTTAACATCAGGCAGGACAGAACCTAAGGAGTTACTGACGTTGCGAGATAGTGACAATACTACCCAATCATTAGGAATGTGTAACTGATACTTTTCAAGAGTGGGACAAAACTTAGCAAATGATATACTACATAAAAACAATACAGATGAAGAAACTCTTAGATCTAAAGTCAACATGAAACCAGTTGTCAATTCATTTTATCTGGAGCCTACCGATGAATATGAAGTAGAATCTCTAATCGTCTCCTTGGATAACAATAAAGCACCAGGTATAGATGGATTGACTAATGCCCTCTTAAAAGAGCTCAAAGACGCTATTATTCGACCTCTAACTAAAATATACAACCGAAGCTTACAATCTGCCATCTTTCCGGATGCCTGGAAAATTGCTTCCGTTGCACCAATTTATAAAATGGTTCCAGGGATTGTGTTGAAATTTACCGACCTATTTCACTGTTTGTTGTATTTTCAAAAATTCTAGAAAGGATTGTTAATAAAAGGCTTGTGAAATACCTAGAAAGAAATAATTTTATCTCACCACGACAGTTCGGATTCAGGCAAAGTAAATCGACAGAAGAAGCAGTTACATTATTGACAACAATTGTGTCGTCAAATCTTGATAGAAAAAGGCCAGTTATAGGTGTTTTCTTAGACCTGACCAAAGCCTTTAATAGTGTATTCATCCCAATATTGCTTCGAAAGCTGGAAAACCACTTCGGAATAAGAGGCATGGTATTGAATTGGTTTGAAAGTTATCTAACTGCCTGGATAGGGTAGCTACAGAACCCGTGTGTGATCGACATTTTTTTGGTTTTATCTCTAGGAAATGTACAGAATGCGTTTTTTAAAATCTAAAGAGCTAACTAAAAATAAGGTTGTATATCTATTACTTCCATGATCAACAAGAAACTAAACACAAAAATATTAATTATTTTTAATTCCACAAAACCCGTAAGGTGGTATACATAACCGGCTGCGTTACTTCCGGAAATTATATGTTTACTAGCACGAAACACTTCCCTTTAGGTGATGATAGTAGATAATAGATAATTCGCTAAAAATCCTATAAATAAAATTAAATAGCTGTTCGTTAGTCTTGCTAAAACTCAACAATCTCTGGACCGGTTTGTTTATTATTCTTTTCCCAAATATTCATGAATCTCAAGGGTATGTTTATGTAAAAGATTATCAAAATAGCCCACAGTCAGTTCTGCATTTGAATATAACATATAATAAAATTGTAACTTATGATATGTGTAAATGGAAGGTTTTGAAAAAACAAGCAATATTTCCAACACCAATATAAACCACAACAATTTATCTAGATTTTTTCTGTATGTGCGTTTGAATGCACGCACATAAAAACTAATACGTGAAACTGAACATAGTTTTCACAGTTCAATTGGTGTACGTCTGACGTTTAATCTGGTACACGTTTTATATTATTAATACCGCTCAGAAACAGTGAAACATTTACAGAATCGATTTTAAATATCAAGGCCGTAAGAATATCTGTTTCAATGTTCGAAAAACCCTTACAATGCCAGGCAACACTTAGTGTAAGATAAAAATTGAAGGAACAAATATGCACGCAGGTGATAACCGTGGACTATAGCTTGTTTGACAATTAAGTAACAAAAGTAGCGAATTTATATTATTGTTTACAAAATAATTTTTCTATTTTATCGGTAATCAAACAGTCTTTTTTCAGCTGCTTAATGATTTGCAAAGTTTCACTAACGGCTAAATACACAGCGTGTTTTTAATTTAATTAATTTCATATGAGGGCGTAATTCCACGAGCGTTTTAAAGGGATTATTCAAAGTACGTTACGCCAGAAACTCCAGTTTTCTCTTAGATCAAGTGAGCTTATAGCAAGTACTAAGACTAAATTAAGGTTTATGCTGCGCATTACGTGATGATAATAGTTAACTTGGTATTTGAATTGGTTTAACAAGAAAAAATATAAGATGAAATAAGAGCATATATATGTCATAAGATTTATTTTAAGTGTTATTTTTTTTCAACTAAGTTATGGGATATGTTAAATTAAACAACTTTACGGATTTTATCGCGGTTTATTTTTAAATTTTTATCACCCGACGTTTCGAACCCTTTACA
>JAOCPS010000007.1:2244702-2266128 GCA_025505425.1 Graphium colonna | reverse complement strand
AAGGGTTCGAAACGTCGGGTGATAAAATTTAAAAATAAACCGCGATAAAATCCGTAAACTTGTTTAATTTAAAATATTCTATTTTATCTGAAAAACTACGATTGGCATAAATTCAATACTAGAAATAAAGACTATTTTACTTCCCCAAGTTTCCGTTTACAAATGACAAATAAAACATTTTTGTAGCAAGGTATATGCATATATCATTAAATTTTTCACTCTGTATTAAATATACCATTGGGCAAGTTTTAGTGCAAAATTAAAAATACACTCTTGCGTATATCATATTATACCGTCGCAGAAATTACAAGATGGTAGAGAATTATTCTCTGCCACAGCTATCTTTTCACAGCTTTTGCCCGTGGAAGTACATACAACCGCCCTTTACATAGTGGATATAAAATAATGTATGTATATGTAGTGCATGACTTTTGGGTTTACCGGAAAACCATTCCTTATCTTTTCATTTCCCTTTCCTTTCCCCTCCAAATCCCTTATCCCGAATCCTTTCTAAGCATTTATTGCTTCTATTTAATACCTGAGATTGACAACTCACTCGCGACCCTTTGTATGTCGTGTGTGTCCATGGGCGACGGGATCGCATAACTTTACATAAAGAAAATACTGTTGACCTAAGTGATATTAATACTGTTGATGTTTAGTAGTAAATCGACATTATTTTAAATAGAGCGACTGCTGAGTTTCCTGTCCGCTCTTCCAAAAGAGTATGGTTTTCGAGCTAGAAAAAGCCTCAACGCATTTTATATTCAAATTCTAACAATTTTTAATACAGATTATTCATATTTCAATAAGATATGTAGGTGTTATTATGTTTGATTTTTTTTGCCATCTCGTAGGTCCCAATGCCGCAACAAGTGGTTTAGGCAATCGTTTCGTGATGTTAACCTAACTCTACCTAAATAATTCTGAAAACACCAAAATAGATAGAAATCTACAGTAGCAAGATAAGAACTATCCGGCTGATGCATTAACAGCTCCCTAGCAGTTAGCTAGCTTTATAATGATGGAAAACCGCACCCCTTCTTTTGATAAACTCCAACCGCATTCTGTCAATTTATTGCTTTAATCTTATAAGTCGTTCATAGTAGAACTCAAAATCTATGGTCCTGCCTGGTGGGGACAACTCATAATAAATAATGCTCTACCAATCCCACCACACACACAGCATGACCTCATTGCGAACTATTCCGGGTATCATCAGAAACTGTGAAGCCTAAGCGGCCTTTGACCGCGATCTTTTTCGCAAATTCTTGTCACACGTTATGCACTTAGAACCACAAAAGACTACACGGCTCATTAGATTTCTTTCAGTCAGCTCTTGTCACCCAAATATAAACTTATCAAATTTTTTGTACCCAGTTATTTTCAAATGCGCCAAATATGTTTCACAGATACTACACTAGGTCCATAAACATCGCAATTTTCATTTCGCGGCCCGTGTTAAATTTTTAACTGTATTATAGTTATATTTCAAGAATAAATTAGACCTCAATGTTGACAAGTGCAAAAGTATTAGTTTTTTTAGACTTTACCCTCTCAACGCTTTAGTTTTATATAAATTCTAAAAATAATTTGTGGTAAACGGTGCTGATGGCACAATTAGTATATATACTTATATTTAATATTAGATTGTACTGAATATTGTGTCCTTGTTTGTTTATCCAAATAAATGAAAAAAAAATCACTTGTAAGCCAGCTTCAATGCAATTCTTCAGACATCACACGGGACCGGAGTAAAGTAAAAATATTGATATTTTTTTATGTTGTCTGATGTATTATGAAAGCAAGGCCAACTATCATTATATACTCGTATTATATTTTATCACCGTATTATTTTAAATTCCAAAGCCGTTTTTTTATGGAAAGGAAGACAAACTAGCAGACGTTCACCTGATGTTAAGTGATCCTGTCGCCCATGGACACACGCAACATCCGGAGAGTTTCGAATGCGTTTTCAACCTGGTAAATTGTATAGAATAGGTTTATTGGATAGAATGGGGTCGGGATAAAGGATCTGGAGAGGATAGGAGTGGGAAAAAAAAGGGTAGACATGGCCATCCGGCATCCTCAAAAGTCATGCGTACTTTATTTTATGCCGACTTTATAATGGGCGGTGGTACTTCCCCGGGCGAACGCGGTCGTAGAAGTGCAATAAAAGCTGTGAAAGGATGTTACGCTCTACCACCTAGAAACCAATTTTCGAGCATTTAAGTATAATTTCGGTCTTCAAAATTCTTAAGAAAAATTCTAAGAAATCCCTTTAAAGCCACCGCTTTTAAGTAAGGCTACTGTATCTAAAAGTAGTGGTGGGAGTTTCGTAACGAAAGAAAATCTTACTACAAACATACGAGTATTATAAATCTGGCATATTTTACTCTTCAATATCCTATACTAATGTTATATTACATCACAACGTGAAAGTTTGTCTCTTTGGTCTTTTTTGTTGGTACTCAATGACGAAAACACGGTCCAATAGATTTGGTTGATGCGGTCGCAACACTAAAATCCCATTTTTAATGTTTTAATACATAAATCAAATTGACGATCATGAGACGTTCATGCTTTCGTTAGTTTGGTGACAGATTCAAATCAGTTTAGACATTCCAAATGGAACTTACAGCATCCCTTCGAAATATATCGTGTCTTTAGATCTGTATTAATTCATCTCCGTTCTTTTCGTGTTTGCGATGTGATTGCTTTTTTTGCGCAAATTACACGTAAGCCATTGGTTTTCTGGAAGGGCCGCATTGTAATGCATTACCCCATGCGGAGGACCGGTTCCCTTCCCCGGAATCGAGTTTCGCTCATTTATTTCGTAAGCCGCGACTCATTCCCAGAAATCGGACGTCAAATATTTTTGGCAACGGAAAAACGTTGATTTATGTTTTCTCCGTACACATCTCACAGGACGTTAATGTGAAAAACAAAAACTGTATAATTCTGTGGCAGTGTTGCGTGCGGGACAAAAAAACAACGTGCCTCCTGCAGTGCGTTTTTACACTCGAATTTTGTCCGTTTACGACGAACCTGAAATTTTTTTATTAATTAAAATTTTTATATTTTTCTCGCACATTAATTCTGTCTTTTGTAATTACAAGTAATTATTGTAATTACAAGAAAGTATTATGTAAAGGAAGGAAGCCCAAAAGTGGTACTAAAAAGTCTTATGCATCAAAATGGAAATTATATAGTAATTATTTTCATATTTTTTTTACAACATTACGTTTCATGGATATCTGTCAAAGATATGTAGGATGCAATAGAAACTATTTTTAATTAATCGATTTTTCGATTTTATATCTCCGAAACCCGAGTTGGGTTTCGGAGATATAAAATCGAAAAATATAAAATCTCTCTTTATAAAAATAACTTCTGTAGTAGTTAATAATAATAAATCTACTTTCCAAAAAAAATGTTTGAACTTTATGCAACTTGGTACGGTATGCCATATAAAAATGGGCATTGCTCTATGTAGTAGTATAGTATTTTATCTATACTAATAGCATACATGTGAAAGTTTGTGTTCGGGTGTATGTTACCTTGTAAAGTAAAAACGAATGAATAGAATGGGATGAAAATTGACATACATTTTATTACCCAGTTTAATACATAAAACAAATTTCGAACAAGTCCGTATAAAACACGGGTAAAGTCGCGGGAGCAGCTAGTAACACATAACATAAGGAGAGATTGATAAGTTATCATTAGAAATAAGAAAAACGTAATTGAATAACATTCTTCATAAAGCTTGTTTTAGTTACGATTGCGTTATCAAGCGCGATTAAAATTGAATAATATAAACATTTGTTTTATAAATATTTCTCACCATTATTGCAACGGCTATTTTTTGAAGTGATAATTTTGTTAAGTTAGCTTTGGGATTCTAAGTAAGCTATTTAATTGTAGCTGGCAGTGTAAATTGCCAGTTACGATTATAAACATTTGGTTTACAGTTTATATGCGTACAAGATTGTTTAAAAATTACCAGTGCATTTGTAATCTAGTTAATGGTCGTCGCTTATCGTCGAAACCATTTACAACGAAACGAGAGCTCTATTAAAAAAAAACTTTAGAATGTCACACTTTATATATTATAGCAATACAAAAATAATATACGATTATAATAGACAGATATACTTAGATTGAGTGTAGTTGTTATGCTATTTATTTAAATTTATGTAATTTTCTTTTTCAAAATGATGAGAAAAAAATATTGCCTTTTGTCTACTTACAATACAAAAACAATAGAAATACATATATCGTTATATTTTGTGCGACTTTAGTATCTCACTATTGTAATATCGTCAATAGTTCATTACTTATATTAAATCGATGTAGAATGTGAGTGCAGCTTTTTTCTAAATATACAAATTTCCGTCCGACAGAGGAAAATTTCGTAACATATATTACGAAATTTTCCTCTGTACAGAATCGGCGTTTGGAAACGCCCTCACTATTTCCGTTATATTGGTATCCCTGTAATGTAAGTCGAAATTGGGGTGATCGTTGTTTACGACGTGGAATTGAGAACGTCGACTCGGTGCCACTCGGTGAGTGGTCGATTGTGTCCACAGCTTTATGTTCGCGCGACGTGCTGATTGCTCCTGACAGGATAATGAGGGCTTCCTCCCGCATCGCGCCGTTATACTCTTATGCGGAATTATCTTCCCGGCACGCAGCGTAAGGGCACAGAGCTAATTTGCTCTTGTGGCGTTTCACACATGCTTGAAAAGTTTAAGAACCCTACCATTCACATTAGCAAATGCAATTTAGAAGCAACTGCCTGTTCTCAGAACATACACCTATCAGAAGTAAAATATATTTGACACTTCAGTTTAAGAAGCTACCTATAAAGATTCAGAACAGAATCTAGACGCAACTGCCTGTTCACAGAGTACATATACCTATCAGAAGTAAAATACATTTGACACTTCAGTTTAAGAAGCTACCTATAAAGATTCAGAACAGAATTTAGACGCAACTGCCTGTTCACAGAGTACATATACCTATCAGAAGTAAAATACATTTGACACTTCAGTTTAAGAAACTACCTATAAAGATTCAGATCAGAATTTAGACGCAATTGCCTGTTCACAGAGTACATACACCTATCAGAAGTAAAATACATTTGACACTTTAGTTTAAGAAGCTACCTATAAAGATTCAGATCAGAATTTAGAAGCAACTGCCTGTTCACAGAGTACATACACCTGTCAGAAGTAAAATACATTTGAGACTAAATTATATACAAATGCGCACTTAAACAAAAAGCGAATATTCCTTTAGTGAACATCGCTGTATTGTCACTCTCTTCTATACTCTGACGTGTGATGCGATCTTGAAATTTTACTCCTACCGCTCACAAAAAAGTTACACTTTAACTGTTCTTATTAACTGATTGGTTATTCTATACATTACTGCTTATATTCAAAAATATATTTATGCTATAACTTAACTTTTTGGTCTTTATTATAAAATATAATCACTACAAAGACATATAATTTTCAAATTTATTCAGATCTGTCGCGTTTGCGGTATATCATGTCTAAAAGGCCATCGCACTGTGCAATGAGTAGCAATCGATATTTATACTCGTACTACGCAGTATAATTTCGTAGGCAATATAAAATTTCATCTATTAATAGCAGCATTGGCTCAAGAGCAGAAACGGACCACAAATCGCGGCTTTATGAAAAGTAGATGCATGAATGACTATCAATTACATACAATTTTCAATTTTGACTCCTTAAAAATTAAATAAAAATAAACTTTAGTTTAGTAAGTTATAATAAAATAATGAAACATTTTTTAATAAGCTCGTGATTAACAGAGGAGCTAATAGTTGGACGTTTTCAGTATTGTTGAATAAAAATAGTTCTATGCTTGAAAAATATGTATGTTTTTGTTTATGTATAGTAGTATACATATGTCGCGTATTTTTGTATTATTATTATTTTTTTTCTGCTATGCGGCTGCATGTAGTTTTGCGTTTGTTTTAATTAATACAACTTCGAATATAAAGAAAAAAAAACTATTTATGTGATTATTTGGTAAAGTGTATAGGTGTCATTATAAACGAAAATTATAAATCTCTTGGAATTTAATTGAAATAGGATTATTACATAAAATTGATATGGAATATTAATTATTGTTATGTATTTAAACCAATCGAAATGTTCGAACTACAAAAATATGTATATATCGATGTCATATACACAGACGGACATGTGAACTTCTTTAAAGTCGTTTCAAATCTCGATTCTATTCATGGCGTTGTGCGCCGGATACTCAATAATTTTAATTTTAAAATTGAAGCTTAACAATCCCTAACCTTGTCCGAGTTTGAATAGGGAGCGGTATTGACCGAGGTTTAGCTTGTTAGGGCTTCAGGCCTTTGTGGCAGCATTAAACTAAAATTGGTATTGTTCGAGACACGTTAACCTTGAACGAATACTGAGGGTAAAATCAAAATGGAGGGATATAACTGTCAGAGAAATTGTAAACTTAAAAACTTCAAAAACTTTGTTGTTTCTGTCTTGTACGATTGCTGTTTTAAATAAATCATATTGTGGGAGACAATAGTCGAATTTCAATCATTTTGTGTAATTATTGTAAATATTTCTCTCGTCAATTCGCGCAATATTTCTTAGGAGAAGCTTAACATATTATGTTGATGTGATATGACCTTTTTATTAATTTAGTGTATTTCTATTGCACATAAAATATTTGATTTATATACCCCTTCTATGTATAAACTATAAATGTGTCAAAAGACAATGCCAATTTTTATATGGCATACCGTACCTAGTTGCATCAAGTTCAAACATTTCTTATAAAGTAGACTTTACTTTAAGTAGACTTTTATTATTAGCTACTACAAAAGTTATTACATACAAAACGTATTATATTAGTTGCCCGGATTTCGGAGATATTTGATAAAATCGAAAAATTGTTTTTATTGCATCCTTTATTTCCATGACAGATTGTGTAAACTACATGTAGGTATAGCAAAATTCATACTTTTATACTTTAAATTAAATTCCTTGTTTAAAATCAATCATAAAGCTTTGTCTTAATAAATTTTGGAAACAATTATCATATATTTTGATCTTGATGACACTTTTTGTACTACTTTTGTGCATTGACCTTTCATACTACTTTGTAAAATAAATTTTCTTTAAAAGATTTTGAAAAGTTTTTCTTCATGTTAATATTATTATCTAAGTTTTAATACAGATCGACTTTTCGATATTTAGTTACATTTATCTCTGGAAAGGTATATCTTAAATACATTCCATCTTATTACGTGTCGAATATTTAAATAAACATATATTAATAAAAAAACTTAAAAAATAAGAACATCGATTTTAAGTCGAAAAATAATTTATTGTCAGAAATTTTCTGAAAATGTGAAGATAAGTCTGCAAAATAAAACACACCATAATCCTACATGCACATAAATATTAAAAAGAAATCATGAGTATCAAAAGCAAATAAAAAAAACACGATTGTGTTTTTTTCTCATTTCAAGAATCGATATGCTCATGCTTGCGTTAATGTTCCATGCGTTTTTATTACCTTCACGTTCTTGCTAATGTGTGGTTTTCTTTTTAATTAAAACTTCATGATCAACATGGATAGAGTAAACATTCTTTTTAATAGATTCATCTTAATTTAGGATACCAATTGGCAGATTTAATTCTTACTTTTTGTGGTTTGTGTAAATAGGTAAACAAAATGTTTATTTAAGAGCAAAAAGAAAAAAAGTACAAAAAATAACATAACCTTATAATAACATAAAGAAATAAAATATAGTTAAAAAAACTCAAAAAAAAAACGTTTTAATGAGGAATCGAACTAAAATGTAATAAATTATAAGTCCTAGCCATCCTAGTCAGGATAATAGGATATGCTTATCAAATTATTGTAATGTCATCGGCCCTTGAAAAGTCTGCAAAGTTTGAATAAAATCTGTCCGCGGAAAGTGAGTCTAAATAGTGTTCAAAGGAATCGGTGTTTGTAACAAGCAAACAAACATACAGACGAAGCTAATAAAAGCTTGTTAATGAGTATTGTCCTTTATTATTAGATACGTTACGATTTTGTAGTAACACGATTTCACGTCTTTTCCGTTAATTCCATATTTTCTATGTGAGAAAGTCTTAATCGCGAAAGGAACAGTGCTTAGACCAGTCTACACCACGAAATATGCTTACTTGTCTTCCTGCGGTTTTCGCAGAAGGAATTATTATATTTTATAAAAAAATAACCTCCACTGTCAAGACGTTATAAGAGAAATATCGTCAAGTCGATGTAGGCGGTTATTGCAAGCTATAATTTAGTCTTATTTTTGAATTACTTGAGTTTTAAAAAAATAAAAAACCTTTTAACGAATTTTATGATGTTTTAATTTGTTTACCATGCCTTAATGTGCCATAATGTTGAACCCAATATAGTGTTTATATTCATGGAGAAGACTATGGTTATTGCTGTCCGATTTCAAATTATTTATTTTTTGTGCGGTATACAGACTCTTTTAGTCTATATAATCTACTAATCTAATAATTTATATAAAAGTCTTAACCCTAGAAGTCCTCGTGAAATCTGTAAAACGGTTTTATTGAACAAAAACAGTTTATTTTTTTATGTTTTCTCAAGATTACTAACGATTTTTTTTTTTAAGTATGACATGATAATTTCTAGAAATTTATCTTAGTCTACAAATTTTAGAAGACTAGGAATAAGTACAATCCGCTAAAAATAAAGTTACCTGGTTCGTCTGCATGCAAAAAAATTCTCTAATGCAGTCTCGACTGCGTAATCCAATTGTGACGCGAGTTGTAAATCGCATTCAATCAACGTAACACTTGTAATTGCAAATAAGTTTGGCGTGTGATTGTTTGCAAAATTCAAAACTCCGACCACAAAGCGGGTTTCTAGGCGATTGGCTAAATATTACAGAACCCAACGCTCCACTTTTTCATTTTCCAGATTAGAAGCTGACATACTTCGACTTACATGTAGCGAGACAATGCAATTTGCTGAGAGCAGGCCATGGCGACTGGTGTTACATGTTTTTGCCAGTGAATGCACCTCAATGGCGGATAGTTTGTTGCGACTTACCTTTTTGAATAGGATGTTGACACCGCACCGGGTATAATTTACTTAGGACTACAATAGGCCCCCTTTTGTACTGCGAGGTTACCCTAGAAGGATGTAGTTATATTGTTTGCTTTATTTCCTGCGAATAAAGATATCAGAGCCGTGACATCGGCGTACCGCGAAACGGATAGAGGGGCGACAGTTTATACGCTCATAAAATTGTAGCAGGGGCAAGGACATTATTTTAACAGAGTATTTATTTCGGAAATATGTATATTGATTACGCAAATAACTTTGTATTACAAAGATAATGTCGTTAATATAAATCGTTTTATCACAGAAAAATTTAGACTACTCTCGTTTGGAAAAATAATACGGTATTATGGGCGTTCTTAAAATCCAATTGAATTGCAAATGAGTTGCTGGAAAGAAGTTTCAAGGATGTCTTGTTTAAATGCGTAACAATTTGGTTGTATATTATATATGTTGGACATATACTATTTGGGACTATATTTCCTTTAAATTTTTGGATTTTGTCAAGATCCTGTGGGTATATAAAGATATATAAAGTACGCAATACAATGTTCTAGAAACATCTCGGAAACTAGTACACGAGGTCGATATAATTGTCTATATTAAGTCTGTGAGAGTTCGAGTGATTAAAGGTTTTTTTGTGCAATAATGAGACAGGTTGAAGGTAATAAGATATCCATTAGTAGCGATGGTGACAGGTACTAAGACCCTGGCGAAAGTACGATGCGTTCCAATATATATAACATTTGCATTCTTAGTGCAAAGACTTTCTTTATGAAACTATATAACTATACTTAAGTAACGGTCCTTCTCTATACCTTAGTTTTAAACGTCGTGTAGTCATAGCTACCGTATGAAGTGGAAGACCTTACTAAGTGTTATTTAGGTGAGTTTATTAAAAGTCCAGGCACACGTTTTCACAGTTAGGCCTTGTGTCGGTTATTTGACGTTGGAAAGCTATTTAAAAAATGGTTTGCATACAACGTGATTATCAAAAAAAATGTCTTCATTTATTTATCGTAGCGTTAAATATATATCGATTTTTTTTGATACCTTCCTTTTATTTTTTCACGGTATTAAATACCACGTTAATTAAATAAGTTTACTATATCATAAATATTACATTATTATGAATTATGACGTAAAATAGTCAAATATATGATTGTCTTTATATTACGTTTACATAGTACAGTTAGGTGAATCACATTATTCATAAAAATTTGCGACTTAACCTTCCTCGGTTAGTTGGCTCGTTAGTCGTGAGGTGCAAATATATCGGACACTTGACACCTTACGGAAGATACGAAGAAACACTGCTCAAACGTACACTGAATCAATGTTTACAAGTTAAATTCAATAAATTAATTTATTATTTCCAGATTCGACGAGGGACGTGACGGTTTCCTCGATTTGACGGAAGTAAAGCGGATGATGGAGCGACTGGGCGCCCCTCAAACCCACTTGGGCCTAAAAGCAATGATAGCGGAAGTTGACGAAGACGGCGATAACAAGATCAGTTTCAGAGAATTCTTATTAATATACCGGTAAGTTGTTTATCACAGTACAATAACGCGTAAATATAGATAGTATATCTATTAAAGATAGTGAACAGATAGACTATAATGTGTTTATAGTGCCGGTCAACAAAGAATGTTCATGACCTCTCGCTCAATTGTTGTTATATCGAAAAAAAATAGTACTTTTTGACAGAACATTGACAACTCGAGGTCAAAGTCATGCACATTTTTAGTTGAATAGTATCGTATATTCTTATAATTTTATTAATGTTTCTTTTTAAAAATATGATCAATGTAAGGAAACGACCATTATCTCCGACCTTGTACAAAGCAGTAATCGTCAGTATCTGTTCATTAAATAGAGGTTTTCCTCGTTATAACAACTAGAGAAACCGTTTCCTTCATAACATCGCATGATTTTTTTTAAAAATATATAATTGATCACTATTATTTCACATACATTGCGTGACGGTGACAACTTTTTCCCCTTCATAAATACAAGTCTATTATATTATATTATAAATAATGACTATTTTACTTTTACTACAAAAAAGAAGTTGAAAATTTAAAAAAAATCATTCAAGTTTTGACTTCATTGAAAATATATTGGATTGCTATGACTTAATCGGTAGGTAATTATCATAATTTTAAGAAGCGGTAAAACACACGTCAGACTTTCGAAAAGGTGGCCATTGATGTCTTTTTATGGCGCGGAAGGCGAAACGAGTTCATTGCTTGCGATGATTTAACAATTCATGCTTCTTTACTTAGTATATAATAATAATAAATATTTTTTTTATAAAAATCTATATTTAAACATATTTTATAGAATATTTTTACCTAGTTGACTAATTAACTATAATGACTGTCATATTTTATAGCTTTCCACCAACCGCTTCTTTTTATTCTGTGCATCTGCAATCAAATCTTGCAAGTTAAATTTATTCCACTTTCCTGTTTCCGATTATGCAGAAATTTTGCACGCATATTTATGACTTAGTGCTAATCTGATGATGGAGCTGGAAGGTGGCCAGAGAAACTCTATAATTGAACGACACAAACCCATCAAGTTTGGGCTCGTTTGATTCGCCATCAAGATCACTATACGCCCATAAAAGCTTGTTTATAAAAAATATTACTTACCATTAATCTTTTTAGGTATTTAGATAGTTAAGTTCTTGAAATTATCTTATAAATATTTTACTTTTTTTTTATTTTAGGAAAGCGCGCTTGGGTGAACTTGAAATGGATTCTGGTTTGGAAGCACTAGCCCGGTTGACAGAGATCAATGTCGACCAAGTGGGTGTGAATGGAGCGAAGAACTTCTTCGAGGCCAAAATAGAGGAACTCGCAAAGAAAAACAAATTTCACGATGAAATCATTCAAGAACAAGAAGAGAAACGCCGCGATGCTGAGGAGAAGGCATTGAGGAGGCAAAGGTTTAAAGAAAAGACTGCAATATTTCAACATTAATCGTTATAAGTATCCTTTAGATATCTAGTCTGTAAGCTGTTACCATATAGCTTAACATCTGCTCACCCTAAGGGCTTTATAAAAAAGGGCTTTATAAGCCTTCTTATAACCGATTTAAAATTTTGTATCAGAAATTATTTAACGTGCGAATATGTAAAATGGGCTAAAATTGTAACTTTTCAGTAGTTTTAATAGAAGCACGCCTTGATTGTTATAATTGAGATGAAATATATTTGTCATATTATGTTATAGTATTATAGTTGGTTATTGTTTTAGGATATAATTCTGTTTATAGTTAAGTATATGTAAATTATTAAGATAAATAACATAATCGCAGCGGTATAATTAAGTTCCGATAACAGACTTATTCACATGATAGGGGAAAGTGGTCGCTCTTCGTACACTTTTTTACTCTATGATTAATTGATCAAAATTATGTAGTTTATAAAACCAAGTGTAACAAATATATTGCTTAAATTAATTTATAAAAATGTCTCAGACTATTTGGTCAAAAAGGATTATACAGTAAATTTTCTACAAATACACTCTACGTGGGGTATTTTCGGACGCTGGAGTATTTAGTATTATCTTCTTTTTACGTTGGGATTTTGTTTTTATTAGCTGTAGCCGATTTTATGACTTCTGGTGGTAAATCAATTATAACTAGTAGGCATGGGCCGTTTCATTGTTTTTTCACTTGCTATCGGTTCTATAACGTTATCGTTCCATACAAAGAGAACGTTATATAACCAATAGCAAGTGAAAAATCACTGAAATGGCCCATGCCTAATAACTAGGTCTAGATTGGGTATTGGCGGCAGGAGTGGGAGGTTCATAAGCTCCGATAACAATGACTTTGGAGCAAGGAAGGCAACAGCTTTCTCAAATCAGTCAATGGCACACTATGTGATGCTCGAAAAATAAAAATAAAATTGAAATTTGATATCATGTTAAATAATATACAAAGGGAAACATTCCCCTACGAATGCTGTAGTGTCCGAATGTGCCTCTTGTAGTACTGTCCGGATGTGCCCCCTGTTGTACTGTCGAAAATGCTCCCTGTAGCACGTGCTGTCCGGATGGGTTCTAGACCTTGCAACTTACACAACGTGGCTCGATTGGTGCGGAATTCTCCTAGCAACATGGTAGGCGATATGTGTACTTACATAAGCAAAATAATGTTCGCATGCCATTTAGTTTTTTTTATTGTACTACACGAATTTGCTATGTGTACGATGGATGACCGACTCCTTTCCCCTATAAATCGTCGTCCGATATTAATGTCGTTTCTTTTATTTTTACTAAAGCTGTTGTTACATAGGTCCAGTTATACTAATTCCAATTTGTTTTTAGCAATGAAATTATGCTTCCCGAATTTTCTGTACATGAGTAGCCTATGCTGTCAGAATCAAAGCAATGTTTCCTTTATTCTCTTGATTACATAGCGCAAATTTAGGTATCTCTAATGGCCTAATACACTTGGTCAGATAGAAAATACCAAAGCAATGTTAACGGCAATAAACCTTTTTAATATTAATAAGTTGCGAATTTAGATGTCAATTATTACACATTAACAAAACAACATTTCATATATTGCTTTTTGTTATAAAATTGTATTGTATATATTATTTTTTAAGTGGTTATAAAAAGTTAACATTTGTTACATAACAATATCTTCACTCGTTTTATGTAGGAGGTACATTAACATGCAATTTACTTCCGCGTGTAGATAATAAAACTGGCCATATCTGGATCTAAACTTAGCTTAAAATTAGTCAACAAGTTTATTTCTATCAACTACTTTTGGATCATTTAGCGCGGTTTGAATTTAAAAGTGAGAAAAAAATGGCTCTTTTATCTGCAGGTTGCACAGAATTTCAAATCATATACAAAACTAATTCGAAATTGTGAATTTATCAGCCTGTTTCAAAAGCTGTATGAATATTTTTTATCAATATCACACTCGAGACTTAAGTATTATTCCTACATAGTCGAGAAGTCGACAAGAAAAACCATACTTGAAATCATAATGCATTTGTCATATCTCTATAAATTATAAGTAATGAACAAAAACACTGAACTTGTTACACAAATTTACTCGAATTTTTTGAAACACAGAACTGATTTTGAATGTTTGTATCTTTACTGTAATAATGTTAATTGTTGTAAGCCATAATCTCTTTATAATATAATGCTATAACACATTGCAGCATGGAATTTTCTAGCATGTTAAACATGTTACATACAATATTTTAATTGTGTTAAATGTGATGTAACTGTGTTAAGTAGGTAAAGATATATAAATAAAAACTTGTATTATACACAAATTGTTTATTTTTTCTTAAAATTATGTAACCCTTATTCTAGTTTTATCATAATTATATTACTTTATTGATCTCAATTCTCTGCTTCAGATAATTTCATTAAATCAATCTTTTGTGTATTTGCTAAGTTTTCAATAAGTAAGGCATTCTGAAACAATTTGGAGTATTATAAAAAAAATTGCTAAATGAAACATACAAAATCATCGACATACAAAAAAATCTCAGATACACAGTTACGATAGATAAACAAAAATTACAATAGAAACTGGCTCTAGTTTTATACAAACACTACAAATTTTTAGCTTTTCAAATTCAATCTTATATGCAATCAAGGAAAACAAGTACAAAATTAACTTGATTTATTTAATTGGCCAAGATAATATTCCTCATACACATTATATTTATATAATAAATGGTGTACTCCAGCACACTGTGCTGTGGAACATTTTGGTTGCATGCCAATGCCCCCATGCATGCAATGCATCTGTTCCCAAATAGTAGTTATGACTGTTGAAAAAGCTATTTTCTTTCACAGTTGCATATATTTTATTGACCCAAAAATTAGACAATATGATCTTTTAAAGAGGGTTGCATATTGTCAAAAGTTAATCAAAACTTATGCAGATTTTTCGAGTTTTTGAAGTGTACATAAACCAACATAAGATGATTGAAAGTGACTGATGAGTCAATTAAAACATTCTTGCTACTAAAGTATCATTTTATTTTTAAATTATCCCACTGCTGGGCTAAGGTTTCCTCTAGAACAAGACTATAGGTCATAGTTTACTATGCAGTCCTCATGCGTATTGGTGGACTTCACATATTTTAGATATATTATTTCAAAGATATGCTGGTTTCCTCACAATGCAGTCCTTCACCTTAGAATTAACAGAACTGAAGGACAGACATTTAGCTAACATAGTATTTGTTGCCATTAGTAAGGATATTACTGGTCTTTTTGCAATCTACATGATCAGATAGATAAATAGCCATAAAAAACAGGAGGGCAATTATAAAATTAAAAATAGAGCCCAATTGTGTTGGCAAACCGAGTAATAACCAGGCTTTAATGTAAAGCATCCATGTCATATTTTTTAAACAAAGAAACTAGCAGTAAATTCAATATTTAACTTGCACAGCATAAAGCTATATAAGCTAAATACCAAAGGAGGATATATGTTGTTTATATGTATCTTAACAATTTTTCTCTAACGGTTAAAAATTTTTGGAAACAAAATTCGATGTCCGTACAATTAACAATTACAAAAGCAATATAATTTTGTGTTTTTTTATTGAATAAATATTAAATGTACCTTTAAAACATTTTTTTCCACCTCTCCTCCAACGGATGTCAGTTGTTTAATTAATTGAAGTTCAGTGGAGCTGAAACAAATGTAAGAAATTTTGCTAAAATTCACCACAGAGATCCATCATTATTGCCCAACAAGAATGATCAAATCCGAGTAGCAATTTTAGTACTACTATTAGATTATTATGCAAACTGTATATACATAGAAATGGATACAATGAAAAATATATTATACATCTGACATATAATTATGAATAAGTACAAACATAAGTTTCAAAAGCTGATTAGAAGATGTTAATTCATTTTGCAACTCTTGTCGTAGTTGTTGTTTTTGTTGTTGGATTTGTCCATTAGCTGACATATTATACTATAAAAAATTTTCACTGCTTCTTGTAAATAATTTAACATTAAAATGATATACGACAGTGATTGTTATTGACTACATTAAAAAAACGACAACTTTATTTTGTTGAAACACCAGTATAAAATTTGAATTTCATTCAAAGACAAGTGATTTTTATTAATGGGAAAGTATGATAGTGTGCACTTCGAAATATGTTGCATGCACGTCGTAAAATCAATATGTTTTGTTTTAAGTCATCTCAGAAATGATATTATATCGTAGTGGATAACTAAGAATAACTCTTGCACAATTCCCCACTACTTCATTAATGTAGATGTCTCGCCAGTGACCACCGTTAAAGTTTATAAAATTTGCCATAATATTGGTACATACTTATAGTAATGTGTCATCAAGGAACTTATAGTCAAACTTTTTTTTTGTTTGACTCTAAGTTCTTTGTTTGTCATAATATTAGTATATAACATAGTGTATATCTATAGCTACCCATGGGTTTTTTCAACAACTAAGAACAAATAAGAAGTAAGAGAGAGAGAGAGATAGGGACTTACAACCATCGATTTTTTCCCGCATCTGTGATGAAGTGGTAATGTAATATTCAGTTATTATTTGCATTATTTGCAAAAGGTATTTATGAGAATTTTGATTGCAAACCGTTGACACCTATTGCTTATAGTGCATTTCTCAAGACCTACAGTGACATGCAATCTATTTCTAAGTGCACCCAAAAACTTTTTTAACAAATTATTACCTGTTGTATTCCCGTTCTGTTGTCTGTGGTAGTAAAAATGGAAGAAGGTGTTGCTGTCAAGCACGAAGGCAAAAATATTGATATTAAACAGGAGAAACAAGACCATGTAGATAGCTTCAAGTATGAATTTGATTCAGGAAGTCAAGACAGTAGTAAAAGTGGAAGTGGAGGCTATCAACGATGGGCGCCCAATTTGAATGGTATAAGGAAAAGTGCATTTACACCATACAAATCTGTCCAATGCACTGCGTTGACTAATTTACAAAGAGGTAATTTCATACTGCAGTACAAATATAGTTTAAATATATCAATATTATTGATTACTCTATTATTTGCCTCTTTAATAAGTTCTTAAGTATTCAAGGTCACGCTTTTAGGTAATACGCAGGCGCGGGTTCCTGAATTGCCTCAACCCGACTGTAGCTTTCACGCAAAAGCTGGGCGCGGAGAAATAACTCGTGAAGACGTGAAACTGGAGCAATATGTTGATATTACTGATGAACATGGACTCACCGCATTACATTGGGCCGCCAGTTATGGGCAGTTAAATAGTTGTCAAGATTTAGTTTGGTAATATAATCATGTTCCAGTTTCCTTTGTTCTTAGCACTTCACTTCCTAATTTTATTATTTTAGATACTTCTTAAAGTGATTCAGATAAATATTTTTTATAATTCTAGATTGATATATTTTTAACATGTGACAAAGTAGATTTATATTAAAGTAATTTTTTGCCATATTAAGGTAATATTTATGTAAAACTGTGATTCTTTTTTAGGAGTGGTGCTGATGTTAATATTAGAGGTCCAGAAGGTGAGACAGCTTTACATCTAGCTGCTGCTGGTGGGCACCACGAGGTTGTGAAGTTTCTTTTGAATGAAGGTGCTGATGCTGATATACAAGATGATGTAAGAATTATTCTGTTAAAATTGAAGTAAAAATTAATATTTCTTTTCAATTTAGAGAGCAATGCTGTACTATGAAACTTGTTCAATTTTGCAGTGGTTTTAGTTATTAAACATGTTTTTATTTGTAATTTTCTTACAAGGTGCCTAAAAATTTAAGTAAAAAAAAGTATTCAATATCAAATGTTTGTTTAAGTCAATTAATTAATTTCATTTGTTTTCTTAGTATTTTAAACTATAATTTATTATTTGAATAGTAAAGGAATAATTTTGTTTTAGTCTGGTAGCACAGCTCTCATGTATGCAGCAGCGGCAGATTTCCCATATACTTGTAATGAACTCCTCATTAGAGGTGCTGACCTTACTCTTACCAATGATTATGATCAAGATGCTTATACATTAACTACTACCAACAATTGCAAACTGGGTAAGATACTTTTAGTTGTGTTTAAAAGATATTAATTCTTTAAAGTCATGTTTGTAATACTATAATTTCATTTTTACAGCACAAACTGTGATAGAGAATTTTTTGATTGGATGTCTCAGCAAAATGTGAAACCACCAAGTTAATTTGCTTAGGACAATCAATGCAGCAGATTCATTTGCTTACAGAGTTAAATGATAATACAGGGATTTAGTTTATAAATTGTATTTAATAAATATTTTTAAGTTCACCATATACAAACATGTAAAGTGACAAAAGTAATTCAATTACAGACAATATGAAACCTTCATGTTAATTTATTGCACCAACCCTTAGATATAAAAATGCTTCATATAAAAACCATTCCTAAGTATCATATTTTATAAAAATATACTTTCTCCTATATTTAATAAAATCTTATCACAGTTTAGATTCAGTGAGCCAGTTGAATGTTTGTGGTTTTCTATTGGATTGGGGATTAATTAGAATGTTGATAATGCTGGGCTTGTCAACAACTTTAACAGCTTTCTTGATTGCTGCCTCTATCTCTTCAACTGTGCGACACAGATGTCCTGTCTCACCAAACATTTCCATCATTTTCTCATATCGGACTTCTGTGCTCAAAGCAGTTGGTGGAGTGCTGATAAATAATTAATAAAAATTAGCACAGTGCATTTATGGTTTGTAATAATAAGTTGTAAAAAAAAATCATTGGCTTCTTGTTTCCATCTAATAAAATAGAGGTTAAATATGCTATATCCTCATGTTTTTTTATTATTATTGAATCATCTAGGTGGGTCATAAGAGAAATGCATAAAATATTTTTATTTTATTTTGCAAAAAATAAAGATGGGAATTCAATATTTTTACCTTTGGGCAACATCACCATATGACTGGATTTCTTCCATAGTTTTCTTATCAAAGCCACTGTATATGCCGTTGTTGTTCACAATCACAATAATAACTGGTAATTTGTAGCGGAACATTGTTTCAATTTCCATTCCTTGAAAAAAAAATCATGATTATTAACAATTATTTATTCATAACATTCTATATTCAATAACTACTTCAAGGTTTGTTTTTACAGATAAAAGATAGCTAGTAAACAGATGGTTCATCAGTTATTAATTATCAATCCATGTGCAACAACAGAAGAGATATGTGCATTGCCAGCCTTGGAAAGAGCATAATACATGAGAGCCAATAAAGATTAAGAACGAATATTTAAGCATACTTTATTTTACACCAGCAAGCTAAGTGCAGCAATAGCTTTTCATAAGATGTTGAATGCTGCCATGTAAAAAAAATATGTTATCGTCTTGTTCTAATGCAGTTTAAAAAAAAGAATATTTTAAGACTAATTAATACCCAGTTGTAATAAATATTTGCATCCCTTAACTTTGGATTAATTATAAAGAAAATGGCTGCAAAAACAGTCCTTGACATAAGATTTGTACACATATACAAACCTGAAAATCCAAAAGCAGAGTCTCCTTCCACACAAATTACTCTCTTATTAGGTGCATGGTCACGGCACCACATAGCAGCAGCTACTGCAAAACCAGGACCCACCTTAAAAATGGTAATTAGTATAAATAAATTGTTAATTTTTTAAGAATCACGATTTCATTTTGAAAAAAAAAATTCTCAGTAATTCTCTGAACAAATACTTACTCCCATAGTGCCAAATGTTCCTGCATCAAGGCGATGTCTAGGTTCGTTGTTCATCAACAAGCCACGGCCAATGTCCATAGTGTTGGCTCCTTCACTCACAATAATTGAGTCTTTGGGAATGTTTGCTTGTACAGTTTTGAAGACTGCATAATAGTTGAGGGGCACACTAAGATCATTTGCTTGGGCCTGAGAAAATATAGTAAAATTTGGTAATAAATGAGAAGTGATCAAGAAATTGTTGACTGGTTGGTGCGTTTGCTATGCCGTTGGCTCCAACGTCGCGGGTTATGCGTTCTAGATAATTTTATAATAAAATTTTTAAGTTCAATTATGTAATATTAATGTATGAAAGGACAGATAAAAATACCTCCACAAACTCTGCATTTTTCTTTTGTTTATCTTGTAATGCCTGCCACCAACTGTTCTTTGTTGGTTCCAAATTAAATTTCTTTTCAGCTAACTTTTGCCTTAAAGCTTCTGCAAATGGTTTAATGTCTGAATGCACTGCTACTTCTGATTTAATTGAGTTGTGCAGTTCTTCGGGAGATATGTCAACCTGAAAAAACAAAGATCAATTATTTTAGAACAAAAGTTTACATACATACCATCCATTAAAATAAGGTAATATATCTTAAAATAATTTTTAATTACTTTCTAAAGTACAAGATAAGATGAGAGTAAATATATCACATGGCAACCATATAGGATATTTAGCAGTAACATAATAAAGTTAACAAAACTAACTTGTATAATTTTAACGTCTGGCGCGTATCGCGGTGGTTGTCCGAAATGCAACATCCAGTTGAGCCGAGCTCCAAGTAAAAGTATCACATCAGCCTTAAGCAATGCCTGTGTCCTTGCAGATGATACACAAAGATCTGAATCATCAGGGACTACACCTTTGCCTATTGGGTAAAATCATAAGCCATAATGTCATTTGAAAAGCAAGTTCCACATCTTGTTTTTATTAATTTAACATATGCAAAGTGAAAAAGTAATTAACATTACATGTAAGCCTTAGAAGTGTAAGATATTTCCCAAATATGCACTTAATATCTCAATTAAATGTGAGTAAAGAGTAAATTTTTGCAAAGCAAGAGAAATATATTCAAATCCAAAAGGATTTGTTTAAACTTTTGTTTTTCCACCGACTACAAAGAATGAGAAGGTTTTCAATTCAACTCTATATTTTACAATGTAATTACTAGGTGGTCCAATAAAATTTTCAAGAAAATCTGACAAGTCAGTTCTTTTTTGAATTAATATAACTGCAAAATAGTTTTTTTAAGGCTTCTATGAAAGAAAAAAAATTATATTTTAAACTAACCCATGGGTGTTGGTAGAAATGGAATTTTAGTGTCTGCCACAAGTTTCCGAACAGCCTCTTCTGCTCTTCCGTACGCCGCGCCTTTGCCTACAATGACCAAGGGACGCTCAGCTTTGGCTAGCACATCTGCAGCTTGTTCCACTAGAGATGGATCAGGATGAGCCAATTTAACAGATCCTGCATTGTAGTAATCTAAAGGAACTTTG
>JAOCPS010000007.1:2234473-2244602 GCA_025505425.1 Graphium colonna | reverse complement strand
GTATTACGTTATTGTTGCCTACAACGAGAACGTTATATAACGGATAGCAAGTGAAAAATCACTGAAATGGCCCATGCATAGTATTTAGAGGATTCTTACGCATATACACGATGACCTTTAATACTTTAAGATGTTATATTTGGGGATCGTACATGAAGAATAAAAATATTATTTAAAAATAAATATTGATTTACCACTGAATAAACATAATCAAAAGTTGAAACAATTTTTATTATTTAGCTGAAAACTCAGGCTATAACTATGTCCCTAATTTTATTACATAAACTGAAGACAATCGAGTACAGGGTGCTCTTTTTACCCGACGAAAACAACGGAGGAGGTTCTCAATTCGACGTGTATGATCACGCATAACTTTTTACGGAGTAGTCCCATTTGATAATTCTTTTTAATGGAAAGAGTATACCAAGAGGGTGGTCCCATAGAAATTTGAAAAAAAATCTAATCCTAAGGGAAAGAAAACAGGGAATGATTGATGGAATTTTTTTACTAAGTTGCCCGATTTCGGTAATTTTTTTTTTTGGAAAATAGTGTTTTTGATTTTTATCGCTAAAAAAATCATAATAAAAATGTTTACCCGAATAGTACTTGAAATCAATATTTTCATAATAACGAACTTCGTTCCTATCTGGTGCCCCACAACAGCACATGGTTTTTTTAATATACAAAATAGCGGACAATATACGTTTCGAAAGTACACATTTACGGCATTTGAATTCGGTTTTTGTAATTTTCTCTGAAAATAAACTTATATATATTATATAGAAGATTTAATAAGACCTCCATAGAAGAAGGTCAATAGGAGAAAACATTTAACGTTGAGCAGATTAACAACAAAATCATTTTAATTAACAAAATCATTTTATTTGTTAATTGGAGAAATCGAATGGGTCAATGGCAAGCGATGAGCAAAAAGTAAGGAACGATACGAATGATTTAAAATACATCAAAGGTTCGTGTTCTGGTGAACTGCAATTATAGGATTGAGCAAGAAGTTTAAGGTTATTCTTAAAATCATTGTGAAAATAAGGTCGAAGGTTACCGCGCAGATATGAATTGATTTAGGGGCCAAATTAAGTATTTATCAACATTTACAAATAGAATTTAAAACGTGACCTAAGTTTCAAATATTGGTAAGCAATTTCAATTTAGTAGACAAAGCACTAAATTACTTCTAGATTAGTAGATTACTAAAACTTTCAAAACCTGTTCCCTCTTTAGCACATGTATATAAAAAGGTAGGTAAAATGTAACAACAGACACAAAAAAAAAATATTAAGATACAAAAAAAAAATATACGACTGTTGAATTAAGAGGTAATAGAGCATAACAACTTTTCACAGCTTTTACTGCACTTCTACGGCCGTGCTTGCCCGGGGAAGTACCACCGCCCTTTATAGCAGTCGGCATAAAATAAAGTATGCATGACTTTTGGGGATGCCGGATGGCCATATCTGCACTTATCTTTTCCTATTCCTATCCTCTCCAAATTCCCTATTATTTCCGATCTCCCAGGTTGACAACGCACTCGCAACTCTGCGGATGTTGCGTTTCGCTATGGACGACGGGATCGCTTACCATCAGGTGAACCGTCTGCTCGTTTGTCTTCCTTTCAATAAAAAAAAAGAAAATTCTAACTTAAGTGCAACCACATTTTCTTCTAATTTCGTACGTTGCCAAAAGAGACCAATTGAAACAGATAACGAGCATAATAAAAATAAATTATTGTTGCTCGCTACTCGAAATTTATTTCAAATGGCTTTCAAAATAAAGCTGTTTTTACGAGCAAACGATTCTAGCGACGGTACCGGGTCATGAAGAAATTGTTGCGCCCTCATTCCTCAAGAAATAAATATCAATTTAATAAAGTTAAATAAAAAAAAAACCAATTAGATTCATAAAAATCGATTGCAATTTTAACAAACGAACCTATCTGATATAAGAAACAAAATTTATAGATACGCAAAAGTATGTTAACGTTTTTTTGCATTATAATTTTGGGGTATTTTTTACCAAACCATTTCATCCAAGAAGGCTTTTCGTTTACCATATACGTGAGTGTGGAACGAAGTACCTTCTCTATTGTATTGTTTTGGCAATGCTATGCGATTTCACCTCGATTTCTGTCCTTCATACGTCGTTAGCTTCCAATTGGTGCTTGTTTATTTCACGAAGAAAGTTTACCGGAACACTGTGGAATTTGTTTTCAAAACAAATCATAATGCACGCATAATTGGCCCTTGCCAAATATGCTTACACGTATTGCTTAACATATTTTCGAAAGTCACACAAACAACCGTTATTTTCATTAAATTTAACCCTATGACTGAAGAAAAATATTATCCTTTATTAGTGTCTCTTTAACTGAATTCAAAAAAGGAGGAGGTTTTCAATTCGTATGTTTTTTTTACGTACGTAGCGTATCTCCGACATTTATGAACCGATTTTATATATTTTTTAAATTTCTGAACGAGAAAATTCTCAGAAAAATCGGATCAGTAGTTTGTTTTGAAAATAAAAATTAGAGAGAAGATATGTTTCGAAAGTACATTTTTAAGGCGTTTGAAGACGGTTTTTGTAATTTTGTGTGGAAATAAACTTGTTGCATGAAGGAATTAAATATATATTTACATTCATTGTCTTAATAAGTGACAAAAATCATCATCAACAATAATTTTACATAAAATATTATCCATTTTAAAATACGCAAAATTTGTGTCAGCTATCTAATCTTTTCTTTCGTTAACCATATAGTAATCACGACTTATAAAACTTCTTCAACAGTGATATAATCAGATATAATCAGATTCATGTGTAAGCGCAGTGGAATCACGTAATAAATTGATCAAATAACTGAAAACAAAATCTCTAATGTTACATGAAAATTATCCTTTATAAAGTCAGCAGAAAATAAAGTATGCACAACATTTGGGGATGGCCGGATGGCCGTGTCTACGATTCTTTTCCCGCTCCTATCCCCTGTAAATCCCGACCCAATCCTATCCAGTACACCTGTTCTATCTAATCATAGGTTGACAACGCACTCGCAACTCTCAGTATGTTGCGTGTCCATGGGCGACGGGATCGCTGAACATCAGGTGAACCGTCAGCTCGATTGTCTTCCTTTCCTTAAAAAAATATCTAATCCTTAATATACGCATAGCAACACACTCGTGAGTAAGCATTGTTTAGACGCTGACCATCTTCAGTACATCGTTCGTGTAATAAGGAAGCCTTATTCCACACTAACCCTATTTTCTACATTAGTTATGACTCGCAACCTATATATTTGTCTTCATTCATCTATTCTGTATTAACTACAACTACACGATGTAATTAAATGGCTGATGCATAGCAAAGTGTTGTCATATAAGATCTGATATCCATTAACACCGAAAAAAATATATACTAAGTACAATTTAAGCAGATAAGCAGAAAATAAGCAACTGACATTTAGAACAAAATGATGCATAAAGTCTAGATAGACAACAAATTTAAAATTTGATCGAACAGAGGCTACTAAAACCGTTAAGAATTTATTTTACATGTACAAAAATTAAAAATAAAATATCTGTAGAAAGAAAGATTGAATCGGAACAGAACAATGCATTTTGCTTTTTTTTTTTTACAAACGCGCACACTTTGGCAATAACAACACGATGTGATAATTACCACGTGGATGACGTCAACACGAAACATTTTAGACTTCTATCAGATTTGCTAATATATTATTATTCACTGTGACATCTATCTAGCTTTAATATAAAAACTTACTTAACAGTAATCTAAAGCCGAGAAATATCGACCGTAACTTCTCTCTACTTAAACCTATTTCTCGACTAGAGCGGGTTCATCGTGATCATCATTTTATTTAACTGCAAGGCAACCTCGATGAAGACTTGAATCATTAAAACTAAGCACCTTCACATGTAAATATAATCAAATACACAGAGTGCATTCAATTGGTGCTTGTAAAATGTTAATACTTTGACATGATATAAAAAATTAGCATATAAAACGCCATATGTATGTTTAATTGTATGTAAATTATTACGTACTAATTTAGCAGTAACGGAACGTAATTACATTTACAATTCGGTCAAAGCCGCCGAGATTCGTAACATTTAACACGGTTTTCAATATAATGGCTCCATTGAAAGGGAAACTGCGAGTTAATTTCCAATACCAAAACAGAAATGAGCTTATAATCAGATCTGCCAGCAGCGATGGAAATGAGACCGGGAAAAGAAAGTGTTATAAGTAGAACGGATATTATTGTACATATGTTATAAAACGTAATTGACTATTTAACGAGATGGTGCGAAATAAAAATTTTTATTGTTAAAAAAAACTGTCTTTTACGTTAAAATTAACAAAACAAACAAGTTTGCTTCGTAGAAAAAGTTCGTTATAAGTATATTTATTCAACATTTTTAAAGCAATGATTTTATTAAACGCTCAGTCGGCTATTAATTATTATGTCGAAATATCGGTATATGCGGATAACCTTTTACCTTTAAATTTGTACCGGTTCCATCGGATTTCTGAACGCACTTAAAGCTATCAGCATATTAAGCATGTTTTTTTCCAATTGGTGTGGACGATTGACGTGATATAAACCTGTCTTGGGTAGTTTTTGATGACGCTACTTTTAACCGAAACACAAATACTTGGAACAACATAATTAACTATAGACTATTGCAAAATAAGCACTGTTCTACGACAAACTAATACTAGTAAATATTTTTATTTCAATATTATGCTAAATCTTTATAACCAATCACTGCACTTTCTTTTTCACAGCAAGTAAAAGAACAAATAACTATACATTAATAAAATAAGTAAAGTAATGGCTACTAAAATGTTTATTATACAAAATAATCAAAGCAAGGCAATAATAAGTAAAATCTATTTATGATCAAATCCTCATGTGCTCACTTTTAGTATGATCATCTGGGAATTATTACGTGTGACGTTGGAAATGAAGACAAAGATTTTCTAATGAAAACTGATTCAAAACGAATCGCAAGTTAACGGCGCATGCAAGACGTGGTCGATTGAGGCCGCAAGACTCACCACTCGCCAAGTTATAAAAACAATAAATGAAGGTCATTAATGACATAAATTACCGTATAATGTTGAAATTCACCAAATCCATATAAGGGTCATTCGTATTAATTCAAGAATTATTTTTCACGCTAGCAGTTAAAACAGTCACACACACGAAGGCGGCCTCACAGCTCGCCGCGAGAGTTGCACGCAATCCAAAACAAAAAAAAACGGTTTCTTCACTAAGTCTGAGACGAACTAGAATCCATATTCTTTCCACACATGGCACGACACAAAAATCAGTCAAAAAACGTTAGTATCACTCGAAAGTTCGGCCGTCTATTCTATTTCCAACGCGGAGAAGTTTGTTGACAGATAACTTATGTAGACAAATCGGCAGAGATCGAGACGTTCATGCCGCGCTCGCGCACGCACCGGTGTGAAGTCGGCCGCGCTAGAGCGACGTTCGGGCAACGTCGCGCCGCTTCGGAATCATTCGGATGGAATGCATGGCACGCAAGCAAAGCCAGCCAGAGGCTACGGGGTACGAGTTCGGCCGGTAGGTAAGTTCCAATCTACGCAGCGGCCGCTCCGCTTCGCATGCTCAAAATATAATTAAATTGCAACAGTCGATCGCCATCTCAGCGCTATAATGTACACTTGCCTAAGATCAGGTTCCGTCCAAAGTCAGCATTAAGTCAACGGGAAAGTACTGTTAGATGCAGGCGCGGGAATGCGTGAGCGAGGTCACGGAACTAGTTGTAAATGACATGTCTTCCATAGAAGAACAATTATGGTTAAATTATAACCTACTAATGAATATCTCAGTGTTAGTAAGCAGTCACAGAGTGCCTCGCGCATACGATTCAAAATGTTTCAAATGCTTGCCTTCTCGCAAGGACCTTATAAAAAGAGGGCGTATTTTGTATTGAGGCTGATATAAATTTTGTTTTCGAACGATCAGTTGTTACCTGAATGCGGATCCACGAGTTTCGCGGGTCATTGACGCATCACCGCCCACACGGTTCCCGGTTAAAAAGCCTTCGAACGGCCGATCTTTTAAATAAGCGTTACAATAAGATCGTCTGAAATTGTATCTTAACTAAAATCTAAACCAAGTGGAGGGTTAGCAAACAGGACAATATTCGGACCTTACATTGTTTGAATACGGCCGAAAATGTTTGCGGACACGTGTGCCGGTCGTCCTTCATTTAGTGTATGTTTAAAGCTTAACTTTGATGTATCCGCAGTGTGCTTAAAAACTTACGATTGTTTACAAAGACCCGAATTTTATTTGAAACTTGGTTTTTTTGCGTTAGTCAAATACACGTGCTTTGCGTCCTTCGGTCCTTTGGCAAGTCTCTGCGTCCTACAAACGACCTGGAGGTATTCTCTTTCATCAAAACAGAATCCAGAACGCTAAAATAGCATGCATTGAGATTAAACGCACAATAGAGCGGATGTTGAATGGACAGAACTGAACCGGCCATAATCAGTGCCAACAAACCAACTTCCGCTGTATATATTACGCTTGGTACAATGCAATTTAGGCGATTTAAGTATACTCGTAAATATGTTCGCGTTCACTTAGCGTCGAGGTGTAAATAGGCTGGTCTAAAGGAATAATCAGATTGACAATTCACGGCCGTCGTACTTTGCCATTCACAATAACAGCGCAATCTGACGACTATCTCGTTGTGGCCGAGTCCCAACCTGTTCGTAAGACCTTCATGCACGTTTCCACTATAGAATAGATTTTACCTTGAATACGGAGCATTAAGTGGTTATTGTTCATTCGGAATTGCATGGGGAACTAACCACAGATATCGTATACAGGGTGACTAATCGTCTTCAATGCACGAGGGTTATATCTGGAGATTATATACGAAGAATTAAGACATAATTAAAAGTAAATATTAATTTACTACGTAAACATAATCGAAAAATAGATAAGAAATTACGCAACCTAAGTTCATTGCGGACACGGCACGGCCGGGGGTGAGGCTTAAGGCAGGGGAGCGCCCGGGGGTCGGCGAGCGTAGGCTCAGCGTCTTGCCACCACACTTCATTAATTTATTGGAAAATTTCGGCTAATAACTTTAGTATAAGTCCCTAAATTTAAAACTTAAATATGATGTCAATCGAGTACCGAATGCTTTCCTTTAACATCGAAGGTGAGTCACCAATCATTCTGCATATCAAGATGCAACTGGCAGAATTAGTTTTTTTTAAATACATCCGGAACATGGTAACGTCGATATAGAGCCTGAGTCAGGGGTGAGTCACCGACGCCCGCTTCATGTTGAGGCTTCGATACGCGCTGAAACGCCCAAAGAATCCTATTGTAAGGGCCGCTCGATTTATGGCCTTATCTTGCAGCAACTACCGAGTAGACCTCAGCTATTGTGCAGCATGAATCATTTGGAATACGCGCTGTGGAATTCTCGCCCCATTCTAAGGATAAGCTATTCAATGAGCTTCATTGATGGAACCCGGAAGAATTGCACGTGCTGTAAGAATAAATATAAAGCTTCTAATAACTACAAAGTAGTTTTATATGGAGGATAATGTGTGCACTGTTGTTAACACCGGCTCTATACGTCGTCTGACTATTTATGCAGTAAACATATTATTACTTATGGATGCTTTTGTGTGTTAGTTACAATTTGATCGTTTCATTTACGTTGTTTTTAATATCTGCTACTAAATACAGTCACTCACCGCAATACGAGTATAGAAAATATTTTGTATTGTTGTTGTTTAAATATACAAAAAAGTATCAGCCTATGTTTAAATTATCCCACGAGGGTATACAGGGCATAGGGTATAGTCCACCACGCAGCCTAGTTCGGATTAATGGACTTCACATATCCTAGAAGTATTATTTCATAAATATGCAGGTTTCCTCACGATGTTTTCCTTCACCGCAGAGCACGTGCTATAACAGTACTTAAAAACTGAAATTAGAAAATTGACAATTTCATTGGTGCTAGCACCGGGGATCGAACTCAGGTTCGCCTAGAGTAAGCAGAATTGAAAGCGAGCATCCGGACACTGCTCTTCAATTCACAAACAAATAGATCCGAAACACCCGACGAACGAACCGAAATCAATGAAAATATATAATATGGTAGTCTATGGTCATATCTATTCTTTCCTTGCTTAAGTAATCATTTCTGATCAGATAAATTCTTTAGTGTAAAAAAATAAAGACATGAAATAAAAGTATACATACATTTACAATTTTTTTGGGAGTGGGTTTTTGGTTTGGACCAAAAATACTGCTGATCTACACTAATATTATGAAACTGTAGAATTTGTTCGTTTGGTTGGTTGAACGCGGTAATCTTAGGAACTATCCTTCGGAAATTACAAATTCCTTTAGTGTTTGGATAGCCCATTTATCGAAGAGGCTCTAGGGCCTAGAGCCTCTTTTATCGAAGAGGCTGTAGGGCCTGGAGCGTAACGTTATATACAGCCTAGAGTCTAGGCTATATATAACATCACGCTACGACCAATAAGAGCGGAGTATCAATAAAAAATGTTACAAAAAAGAGAAAAATTTACGCGGGCGAAACCGCAAGTACCAGCCAGTTTACTTATGTAGAGCCTTATCGTAATAAAAAATCTATGCATCCACGGACCAGACTACGCTAGCAGGAATGAAGGTAGACATGACATTTATCTAATGAGTAAGGTGAGTGATCCCAACTTGAGACTCTTAATGGTTCCTATTTTTGACGTTCGTGGACAATAGTAATCATTTTTAAAATCAGGTAAACGGCCAGCTCCTTCCTAACTTTAACAAATCGACGGCAAAAAAGAGAAAATGCTAAACATCGGTTTTTCAAAAGATGCGTTACTACAAATTAAAAAAAAATCAATGCTGTCAGAAGAGACCGTTCGACGCGGCTTTTTTCTGGTCAGTATACCAATAAGTAATTTGAGCAAATTTTCGAGATACGACATTTCCTCTACCTGCCATCAATGTGTTGACGGTACTACTAACTATAATGCCATAATTAAAAAAAATATATCCTCTAAAAATGTGTACCAACAGCGCGACATTTTTATTCTGCAGCGGTCGTTAACATGACATATAACAAAAAACCGCTCCATCTAAAACGGTCTACGTAATCCAGTTATCGTTTAACAGTTGACGATGTCATATCAAAAAGCAAATCAATACTATTTAATTGTGAATTTCAGTCATAAAAAAGTGCAAGTTTTTACGTAGAGAATCACGTAAAGAGTCCCGTAAGCCGTCGACAAAAACTGTTATAGCGCGTAACAGGTGTCGAGGCGGTGGGCATTCGTGAAAAATCGCGTATGTAGCAAAAAGCGTTGCGGCGCCAGCAAGTGAAATCGCGCGTAGAAAGCAGAACTGGGAGGGGCGCCGGGCCTATACACGCACCACTAACGCGCCGATCGTGTGTATAAATAGATATAACGACACTCAGAGACGTCAATTAATACATGATTTAATGCGAAAATATTTTCACTGAAAATTATAAAAAAATCCCACATCAAATAGGTTAGAAATGTAAAGTTAATTTAATATCAAAAACAAAGTACTACGTCTATTTTTCTGAAAATATCAACTCATTTCTATAATAAACCGAAAGTATATCTTTTTAGATAAAAAGAATTAGTAAAATCAGTTCATAAATGACGTAGTTATGTCCGAACGTACATAAAAAATACAAAAATATCAATTAAAGAAAAGAGGAGGAGGAGGATTTTTCGATGTGAGGTAAAAAGATTAAGTACTTAATTTTTATTTGAAGAATGATTTTCAAGTTACATTTATTGAATTATGAGCACAAGCAAGCCGTTACGATTTAACATTAAATATGACCAAACATAAAACCATTTAAAAACTTATAGCATTCAGGACTTACAGAATGTGGTACATACACAAACCTGCAGTTTGATACATAAGCAGTAAAAAATATACAAAGGACCAAAGACGAGACCAGTAATTTTGCAAATAATATGACATATTTAGAGCAAAACGTCCTACGAAAAAGATATTCGATTCGATTCAAGGCGGGGTACTCCT
>JAOCPS010000007.1:2203730-2220606 GCA_025505425.1 Graphium colonna | reverse complement strand
ATATGTTGTGGGACCAATCAAGAGTTGAGTCAAAATAGACACCCAAGTACTTAACTACATTGTTGCGAGAAAATGTTACATTGTCAAATATTATGTTAAAAATAGCATAATAATTAGGCCGGTTAATGTGCTTCAATCCACCAATGACTTTAATTTGCGTCTTGTTACTAGTGTTTACGATCTTTTTACGGTTTAAAGAATTTCTTACTAATAAAAATGAAAGTGACGCTCGTGTTGGCCTTAATTTTTCTATGACCTGATTGCAGATCAACTCAAAAAACTTGACTGACTCCTAAACAACTGAATTCGACTCGTTTTCAATCTTCGTAATCATGACATCGTGTCATTCTATCGTTCACAGCTACAATGGCTGCCTATTCACCAACGACGGACTTTAAGAGCTGTGCCAATTTATTTTCGTTTCTCAATTCTCCTTTTACTCCGTCTTATTTGAACACAATACCGTAATAGTGTCAACAATAGAAACCTTCGTTCGACGCATAATCGTCTTCTTCTCTGTCCCATTCATTGTTCGGAATTTATGAATTCTTCCTTCTTCATCCAGTCCATTCTTCTGTGAAATGAGCTACCTCTCGAGTTCAGGATAGCTGAGACCCGCTCTGTTGTTGGATTCACTGTCAGCACATTCTTGTCATCATTAAATAGTGTCTATTTATGTGTACTTACATATTATGTCCGTGTATATATTTATTTGAGTGTTATTATATGAATATATATGTATGTGTATATGTATGTAGGGTATTTTATGCATATTTTATATCTTTTTTATATATATTTTTTTAATTACATTTACGATAGGTAGGTGCATCACCTTAATCTCTCGGTATCAAAGGTTGACTGGCAGTAAATGCTTCAAGCATTAAATCCGTCTTTGTACAATTTTTTTTGTACATGAAAATTTAAAATAAATAAATAACTAAATAAGTTTTCCCAATTTTGTTTCCGAGACTTACGCGAATATTACACATTTTTTAAATTAAACAACTTTACGGATTTTATCGCGGTTCGTTTTTTTTTAAAATTATCAAATAAGATAAATGCATTCTTAGATCATCTTAATTCCATAAACCCAAAAATTCAGTTTACAATGGAATTAGAGGCATGTAACTCCTTGGCCTTTCTAAAGGTTGAGTAAGCCGCAATGCCAACAACACATTGAGTCACACTGTACATAGGAAACCAACCCACACAAACCGATATTTAAATGGTGACTCTCACCATCGTCCTTCACATGTATCTACCGTGGGCAAAACTTTGTTTCAGAGAGCACGTGGGATCTATGAGGAGCAACATCTGGCCGCTGAACTACAATATGTCAAGCAGTTTCTGCGCGACAACAAGCTCCCAGCACCACGCCAATGTCACAGAGACCGTTTGAAGCCAGCCACAGTAGAGCGAGTACTTGCTGTCTTACCATATGTTAGAGGAACCCAAAGATACAATTAGTTACTGCGTAGATCCGACTAAAAATTAATATTCAAGCTGAAGGTATGCACGATTAACAAGTGACAACAGATCATTAAACACCTCATTCCTATCCGTGACCATTAATGCTGTAAAGGGTTCGAAACGTCGGGTGATGAAATTTAAAAAATAAACTGCGATAAAATCCGTAAATATGTTCAATTTAAAAAATAATCAGTTGCAGTTTGTATAAGCATCAATTTGGTATTCAAGGGAAGAAAATTCTTCAGACCATACACAGATCTCATAGAAGTAAAGATTTTACGACTGACCTCAGTAACATATATACCCTAATTAATTGAATTGTTCTTTACTGAGTTCGAGAGTGAAATTAATTTATCATTATAAAATAAATTTAGTAAGCTTGCATGATCAACTTTAGCTTACATTCTAGAGCTGTCAGCTAAGAATGTTTGACATTTTGAAAGATTTACCGACACAACATATTAATGTATGTAATCCTTCCTACAATTATCTAAGTTGCTCGCGTTAAAAATAGATATTGTTCAGTTGGATTTAACTACTACTCTAATAAGTTAACCTTCTAAAAATCACTTTTTTCACAATTTTTGCTGGGATACGTTTAATTGACCGTGGTTTTAAGCCCTAAGTCTTCGTTCCTTGTAAAATTTAAATTACACTTTTATCAATAGGAACGAAGGATCATTAAAAATTTAGTGAAAACCCAGTATTGTACATAACCAACATAATTCTGCTAACAACATATAAAAGAAAGGCAGTTAGTTTTATTCATACTTTTCTGATAAAAAAAATTGTCTCATTAATAAAATAGCATTAAATACCGAGTCCTCTTTAATTCACTCATATAATAAGGATGCTTTTATAAAAGGTTCCATGTTTCCAAAAATTACGAGCAAAATATTGCATGCATACATTTAAATGACTAATTAAAACGCAATTGATATACATCTTACAAGTGTCAATTACTATAAACTCTATTTCTATACCCAGATTCGCATGGATGATCCAGATTTTGCATTCAAAAAGTTGAAGAAAATAATCCATGACATAGTAGACTCACAAAAGAACATGGAACCAATGTTCGACATAGATTTCGTAAATATGAACCAGTATAAAACAGTTCAAAGAAAAATTGATGAAATATGTAAACAACTTGGTCCAAATACACTTTTTCTATAAATTGACAGTGACGATTTAAAAAAAATAAATATATTTTAAAAACAGTTTTATTTACCAATTTGTAAACGAGAAGTTTAACTATACATGGTGTGCAATGGCAGTTTCTGTTAAATGTTGAGGACATTAAAAATACATAATTATATGAAAAAAAATTACTGTTTTATTTTGCAATCTGTAATGTAGACATTTAATAATACATAAGTAATGTACAATTATGAGATAGAAAATATTCTAGGATAAAAATTGCTGTGAGGCTGACTGGACTCCTGTTTTCCACTTTTTTATCACCTTAACACATTAGCAATATAAAAATATCTCACACTAAATTATCATTTGAATACCATTGTGTCTAACATTGCTCCTAGATTCTGCACAATGTTATTTGACATAAGGACATCCACTTTCTCCTCTAAATGCCTCTTGGGATCTTGTTTACCAACATTCTTGATTGCAAGTTGCTCTGGAGTCATTTTCTCTTCATCTTCCAATGCCTTGTTATAATTCTTTGCAAGTTCCAACATTTCAGAAACTGTGGTCTCATTTACAGCACAATGTTCTTTGTAGTCTAACAATGTTAGTCCGTCCATCCAAGACTTTTTGTGAAGATTTAACAACATTTTTTGTTCCAATTCGTTTTTTCTGTAATTTATGCTAATCGAGTAATAATGGCGATTCAACCCATGTATGAGAGCTTGTACTGAAGGCTTCTGAAGGTGCCCCAAGTTTGAAGTAGTCTGTCTAGGCTCCTGGCCAAGAACCATCATATTGGGATTTATGAGACGGAATGCATCAATTACAACTTTGCCTTTAACAGACTGTATGGGATCTACAACAACAGCTACAGCACGCTCCGAGAGTGCTTCAAATGACTGCTGTGTATTTATATCCACTCCAGATAACCAGCAACCAAAACCAGGATGTGAATGATACCTATAAAAATATAATTGGATACCTGTTAGAAATTGACCATTAAGTTTTTTTTAATTTTTATATACACTGCCGGCCAAAAGCTTGAGACCACTTGTAAAAATCTTTAAAATCAACAAAATATGTTAAGAATACTAATAAAAAAACAGTTAATATGCATATACTATGGACATTTAAGTATACCTAGACATCATTATTTTTATATGTTTTTAAGTTATCTTTATATAAGATTTGTCTGAAAACATTAATTGTCACCGCACACAGACCGCGTGGTAGAGTCATTGTAATATTTTTATAGTCTGCCCATTATTAATTATTTAGGCTTTGTGTCATGTTAGCCGCATTTTAGGGTATTTTAACTTCCTTAAACAGTGGGAACACCTGAGTTTCATCAAATTCATCTTTCTCTATCTTAGTCAGTCTGAGCTTGTTGTTGTTACAGTGAAGGCATCTGAAAATGCCAAATTAGCAGTGAAACACATGCTTTTTTATTGAATGTATGATTGTTTCCCAACTCAAGTTAACAAAGACTAGCAGTAACCAAGACCATTCCCAGTCAGGAAGGCCGAGAGCTACAACCTTCAGGGAGGACACTTCATCATTGTAACCAGCAAGGGGAATAGAAGTCTGACAGCACCAGAAATCCACCTGCGCTGAAGTGAATAAATCCTGGTCCACAACTGTGTCATGACAACAGTAAAAAGAAGGCTAAGGTGTAGCCATCCGAAAACCCCTTTTAAGACCACAAAACAATAAGAAACGAATGCACTGTGCATTTACCCATTGAGACTAGAGTGAAGAAGACTTCAAAAAAGTTATTTGGACTCCAAATTTGAAGTGCTTGGAAGTAAAAGGCAACTTTTTGTTCATCAGGAAGACGAGAAAAAGATAATGCCAGATTGTGTAGTACCGACAGTGAAGCATAGTGGCGGTTCAGTGATGGTGTGCTGATGTGTTTCGAACTATGGAACCGAAGATCTGATAAAAGTTGACAGCATCACGGAAAAGGAGCAGTACAAACAAATATTAGAACAAAATGCTGTACCATCAGGACTGAGAATAATTGGTGATGGTTTTTATTTTCTACAAGACAATGATCCTAAACAGTTCTAAATTACGCCAGGGTTATTTAAAAAATAAAGAAGCAGAAGGGGTCTTAAAAATCATGGTCTGGCCCCTCAGAGTTAGGACCTTAATCCCATAGAAGTTTTGTGGGAAGAGTTGTATAGAAATGTGTGCAGTTGTTTTCCCTCCTCGCAAGAAAATCTGTGGAGGGCATTACAAAAAAGCTGGAACAGTATCTCAAAAGAAATAACCAACAGGTTTTTGTAAGTCAAATTGTAAATATTTTATGTGTAAATGGTCTTTAATGTTTATGCATTAAATAAAAAATATATAAATGAATAATTGAATTTCATGCTTTTAATTTTGTGTTTTGTCATTTTCCAACTTTCAATTAAGTGGCCTCAAACTTTTGGCCGGCAGTGTATGTATAATTCTTCTGTACATAATTTAACATTTTCAAGAAAATTTCATGTCCAAGTTAAGGTTGGGGACATGAATAGTTTAAAAATTGTTTTAAACTGATAGGAGGCTCTGTTTTCAAATTTTAATTAATTTCTAAAGTTTAGGTAATACCATGTCAGGCAAATTTTTTGATAATTTTTAAACTAACCTTTAATTAGCTGTTGCCTGCAGTTTTACTTGCAATGTCAAGTGATAAAACACTTTTTCGGTGTTTACGTGGCATGTCAATATGAATATTTTCCCAGTTTTAATGTAGATCTATACCAATACAACTGTTAAAACCACATCCAATTTCACCCAGAATTTTTGGTGTAATGTGCACACAAACATACAGACACAAAAATTCTTAAAAAAAATTGAAGTTGTTCTTATGCTTTTACAAAGATGGCTTATATTATTTTTTCAATATCTTTTATGTAGACATATTATACTTGTTAAAATAAATGTGTATTTATGGAATAGAAGTAATAAAAATATTTATTACTCACCATCCAACTACCATTTCTGGACGCCCAGTTTGCTTTAGCATGTCCAACATTTTAGCTTGGAATACAGGATCAACTGCCTCCACAGAGACTCCAGTACCAGTCTGAGGCATGGCAAATACATCAATAACACGCACTGTGTAATCATCCACAAACTCTCCTGAAAATGATAAACGGACAATAACAATAAACTCCAATAATAAAAAGTAATGAAATTCTAATTTATTTATATTATTTTAAAAATTACACCAACAATGTAACAATCGTAAAGTTTTAATTGCCAACAACAAATATATCAAACAAAAACTTTAATCTTTATTTCCTTTTATTTTATTATTGAATCATTAATAACAATGCAAGGTCCATGTTAAAATAATTTAACATGCACCTTGCATTGTTTAAATTTTAAGAATAATGACAATTATATTTTTTAACAATTGTGATGACTTGCAGATATAAAAAAATGTATACCTAACATAAGTCCCATGACCTCCATAGGTACTCCAGCACGTCCATGTTTTAGCATTTTTAAAAGAGCCAAAGAAGAAATATAAACTTGTTCAGCGGTATCGACAGCGGGTGCATCAGTGGGCGGTGGCGCTTGCGACAACCCAGTCATGCCACCACCGAGACGAAGAAGGCGATCCATTGTTACTAAAACGCCGCAGCTTCTAAAGGATTGGAATTTAGAAAACTATATTATACACAAATATTTAAATGTATGCACGTACATGTGCATGTTCAATGTTATAAATATAAATAACACAAATACTTACTGGTACAGTTAATAATACAAGAAATCAGATTTTAATGTACTGTTTCGTTAACTTGTAAGTAATATAATTTTTGTAATGCGGAATGGATGACATATGAAAGAAAACGATTTTGACAGCTTACGTTGAAAATGCAAGCTCACGAACAGTGTTACAATTAACATAAAAAAACTTTATAGCTATAATCAATACGAACTATTTGAATATAACTCATTTAACAACACTAAAACTTACATATATGTTATTCAAAACTTAATCATATCCTTAAGATCGGCCGCATACACACGGTTTTTTTCAGAACAGGAATTCAAAATTAGAGGGGTTGCATTTGCATACAAAAATTCCATTTATGTGGAAGCAACCGGACGTGAACGCATTTATAACATTTTTTTTATGCAAGTAGCACATTCGGTTGGAAATGCGTTCAGGTAAATCGTGACGAAAACCGTACGCGTGCGTCATGCCTCCAGGCCCAAGGCCAGCCGCCAACGGACAGAATCCGCGTTGATTTGCCGTGTCAGGAATTTAAATTATGAATTCCGTGGCATTAGCACACGCATAGTTTTTTGTATTCTGAATTTATACGATCAGTACGCTCTGAAATCCTTTTGTGAAACGACGTTAGCACGGAGGACGATTAATGTTTCATTTTACTTGATTAGTATTTCATTTACTGGTATTAAACAAGAAAAGGAGAAGTCGTCGTTATTGGGTGCACTAAATGCTCAACGATTAACTGAGAAGTGATTCTATCTTGAAAGTACAAAGAGGAGTTTTAAATTATTACATGATGTCAATTCAATCATTCGATGGTGTTTATAAACAAGAAAATAAAAAATATAAATAAGCATATGCATGTGTCTGAAAACAATATTAAAAATTTTAAAAATAATGGATACAGTTTAACTTATGCTTTGGTTCTGAGCTCCCTTTTATAAAAGTAAGGAGACCAAAAAAGTAACGATCAGGTTCAGTTCACACGCGAACACGTGCATTGGAATTGTAACGGCAGTAAGAAAATGTGTCTACATAAATGCAGTAAGGGTATATTTATTTGCCGAACGATATGTCGGTCATTAATACTAAAACCTTTACAGCGCCAAATAACAATAACATCAGATTTTACGGGCTTTGTCTTACACGTTAAAAATATAGTTTCAGAATATGTTGTTGGTTGTTGTGTGAGTGATGGTCAGTTTGTTTCGGAACGCAAATTTACCATTGCGTTCTGTCTGTGTGTGGCGGATGAACCAAAATGTATGGGAGACCTGCATTTGTAATGACGTCATTATGCCTTCCGTACTGCTGCACATATACGGTTTCCACCTATATGGTTTCCTGGTCGAATGCTCTGCTAGCATATAAAATCTTCCACAAGCCCACACGTTCCTGATTTTTCCCTATAACAAACTCATTTTGCTATCTTTATGTTTCCCCACCTCTTGATTACCTATTAGAAAACGTATGTGTGGGGCAGACCTTACACGACTGTAGCGCATTATATGGTTTAATGCTCAATATCCAGTGTTCCACAGACAGCAATGACTTCCACAATCGGGTACTCGAAATAAGTAAAACCAAGCTAATTTATGTTTAAATTTACAATATTCATAGAAATAATCACTGTTGCTTATATGATAGACTTAACTATTATTGAAAATATTTAATAACACTGTCCCGATTTTCTAGAAGCGGGATATTTTTGATACACAAAAAATATCTAACACATGTGGTAACAACATAGGTTTCTAATGCAGTAGATTTTTTTTGGACGGACAGTAAAAAAAGATCGAAAAATTCATTGTTTAAATCATTTTCATAGCTTCAATAAATTTCCTACTGCAAAAATAAATCGCTAATATATTATATAAAGAAATTACTCGGCCGTACCTTTTGAAGTTTTGCCTGTAACTCAAAAACATACTTGTATGACATAACAACAACAAAGTGACATTGACACTCCCTCATAAGATTGTTTAATATTTTGCATCACCCTTCTTTTGTCCCATGATATATTATAAATAAAACTACAAAAATAAAGACAAATTATAATGTTTAAAGTTGAAGAAAAGGTTGCAAAATCTGTATTACCGGAAACTTTTTCTGCCGGTCCCCATGGCTTGGGTAAGACTAAATTTCCATTCCATTTACAATTTTATGCGAATTTTATAATATATTATAGATATGAACACTAAGGTAATTATATTATGTTTTAGGTGATCCAGAAGATAGAACTTTAAGAAAAGTAGAAACGGAAGTTCTAATACCCAAACTTATGAGAGAAAAAGCTAAAACTGAGAAATGTGCTAAAGAGGTTGACAACTTCCACCAATGCTGTTTAAATTCATCCGTATTTATGGTTGTAAAATGTAGGGAAGAAAATGATATCATGAAATCATGTCTAACAAATTGGTATCAGAATGATGATTTTCGAAAAATATGCACTGAAGAATACTTAAAAGAAAGAAGTGAATTTAGAAGAACAGGAGTTAAAAAAGCAATGAAGAGAGCATAACGTGTTTAATGGTGGTGTGAATAAATTTCTTATGATGCGATTGTTAGTAACAATATTGTGTAAAGATTAAAATTAGATTCATATAATTATTCAACATCATTATTTATTGAGACTGGAATTGTTCTTGACAGTAATATCTCTCGGACACTATATTCACCCAAATCTTGTGGCATTTTACAAATTTTTTCATTCTTCTTTACCACCTCAGCAATTAATACTTCCTGAAACATAAATATATTAAATGTAAATATATTTGTACCAAACTAAAAGTATTGTAGCAACAGGAAATAAAGATAATTCTTTTAGACCAATTATTAAAAATTTAGTTTTCTATTATAACATAAAATATTGAATTACAATTCTTAATGTACAGTAAACATTTTGTTGCTATGAAAAATTTATTAAAAAGAAACTTAAAAAAACAAAAATCTTTTTTCTAAAATATAATGATAAGTCTGTGGTATAAATATGGAGATGAACAGCAAGCCTCACTTTAAGTGAAGATGGCCTAGTTATAATGGCCCTTGGTTTACAAACTGCATGTTGTGGGTTTGAATCCTGCAGAGGGGCATCAACTTTGTGATGTTTCTCGTTTGAGTTAGGGCATTGCAGGCAGATTCATGTAAAAGTTGGTCCTCTCTCTCTGGTTGTGTTGGGTATCTGTCCCATTGAGCTATAAGACTTAAGAAACAGAAAGTGCACTTATCTGTGTGTACTCTTGTACACTATATCTCCTTCACAGTTGGCTGATCTCTAAGTAGATTTGCCAGCCAAAATTTGGTCAGGAGAACATTGTTATAAGTGATTCCTGCAGTCTTTACACTGCTACAAAAATATGCAAAAGCATTGATGATTTTAGATATTATTTTACATTCATTTCACAATTTTTGAACTAAGTAATGTATAGAAAGAGATTTATATGTATACTAGAATCAAAATTGTTATATCATATTGGTAATGTACAATGATAAATGATTGTACAATAGGAAGCTACAAAAATAGTTAGATTATATTTTTTTAGCTAATGTTTTCTTAAATAAGTTGGAATAAGTAAGCAGGGTCACAAAACTTTAAAATTTTTGGAATTGTTTCCCACACAGAACAAATATTTGTATGACTTACAAATAGTTGTTTCAGATCTGAGTGTATGTCTTTGTGCAATTTATGTTTGAAAAACACTCTTGTAAAACAAGACTTTAATTTTATAATATAATAAGGACAGTGTTTTCTATAGAAAAGAAAAAAATATCATGATGAATATTAAACTGATATTGGTTTTTATAAATATTTTACCTTTACAGTTGAAGAGGCAACACGAACATGTCCCAATATTGTAATCCAATCTGGTTGTTCTTCACAATATCTTATTAATACAATTATTTCAGCATGATTAATCCCAGGACCTTCTTTATATAATACTGAAAGAGCATGTTTTTATTACAAAATAATAATTTAACATACAAACTGGTATAAAATATGGTTATTTGATTATTCAAATACCAACCTAAAATTTTATCAATAGCCTAATCTATGTTGGAATTAAATCTATAAAAATTGTCAAATTATTAATTGAAGTATATTATGTACAATATGGTATAAAACTAAATTAATTAATAGTAAAAACAAACAAGTACACATTTTACTTACAATAATCTCCCCCAAACTTAATTCCTGCTTTGACAATATACCCTTTAGATCTAAAATAGTGATATACAATATATTTTTCAATAAAATGGTTGTCATTTTTCAAAAAAATTTCCCAACATTGTTCTATACCCAATACAGTATTGTCAAAATTAATTATCTGTAAACAACCAAGTCCATATAAAAGAAAAAAACTCTCTTGTGATGTAAGCATTAGCTTTTCAGGCAACTTAACTTTGTTTATGCAACATTTTGGTTTCATATTCAAAAAATAATCATCACCTTCAGAATCACTATTTGGTACTATCACTACTAAATCCTCTTTATCATGATTTTGTAATGAGTTAAATGATATTGATGTGTCTACATCATCATTATCTTCACCACTATTTTCCTCACTAGACACCAAGTCTATAACATCCTTTTTTGATTCTCTATTACTATCACTTACTATTTTAGCAGCTAATTTATCTATATCTCTAAGGAAAATATCAGAGTCAATTGTTTCTCCAGAGTTGCTATATTTTCTACACCAGTGATTTCTCTTAAGGAACTGCCTTTTCCTCATAATGGGAGGTATAATCTGGCCCTTAGGCTTTGACCGTGATAATGACCCTTTGCCAAAGCATCCCATATGATACAACAGTGTTATTTCGTCAATAGACTTGATTTCTACACCAAAACCATTAAAGTATCCAGTAAAAATAATTCGCATAGAGCTGTCTAAAGGGAATCGCAATGATGGCTCAACTTCCACTGTATATGTATTTGGATCATTACTTTGACAGTTTGATTTTGTTTCTAAAGTAGTCATGACAAAAGAACTGGCCAGTTCCCAAAATTTATTTATAGACGAATGTGTCACAAGTACATACGCAAATTATGAATCTGTAACACAAAAAGAGGAGATGTTACCCCAAAATTGATTATGAGTAAAAAAACAAAATTCCAGCTTATTAACCGCACTTTCAAAACAAAATTATAAGAAAATATGGATAGACACACCCAAAAATATCAAGACATTGACCCTGATAAATATAACCGTGAGTATTATTCTAATTCGATGAACTTGTACTTTTCAGGTTATGTTTTGATTAAATTAACATAAACAACCAACCGCCCAAATTTCAATGCAATAAAATTAAAGATGAGAGGATTTTTATAACAAAAAGCTAACTTATCATTGCAAATTACAAATATTGCGTTCAAATTTAGTTGTTTATTTTTTAGAATTGTGACGTTTCATAAAACGTCAAATTCAGATTTTCTTTTATGATAATTTTATAAGTGACGTTCATAGAGTAGACGAAGTCGATAAAATTGATAAAAATGTTTTGGACTCATTCCGAGATGTACCTAGTAGTATCGCTTAAAAATCGTTCCGGAATAGTACAGCGTTGTAGAGTAACGTAGCCATAATGGCTATTCATTGCAGTGCTCCAGCCATTTTTCCTAACTTTATTGTCCTAGCGGCGTATATTGCCGTCTAATGGCATTACTATTATATACATAAATAACCCATCGATCTATCTTTGTCCTACTTAATATTTTATAATTCAGTATAGCACGAGCACCGAGCACTTCATATTTGAGAAGTAGTCAAAAATGAAGATTTTGATAGTATGTTTATAATACTTACTACAAATTGCTTCCTAAAAATTCGAAAATTAATTCCTTGATTTCAAAATTAAACTATTTGTTATTATAAAATATTTTAAACGTATATAAAAGTTGATATAGTAATTACTATATAAGCTTTAAATATTGATATAGTATTTATAAAAGTTTGGGTTTTTGAATGCAACTATAATTGACGTTTATTTTTTAATTTATGAGTGTTGTAAGCTTGTGTTTGATTCAGAGTGGACAACTGCAGCAACAAATATAGCTATCTCTTTTTTTACAGCTAAAAGGGTTTACATTAGAGAAGGTAAGATGCAATTATCTATAGTAGATTCGCCAACTTCACGTAACATAGTCACAAGACCTCTCAGCTGAGGCTGCATTGTAGTTTTTCTCTTTAGCAAAAGTAATTTTGATATATAATAGATTTTATTGCTAACAAGTGTTTTTTCGAGTAATATCGTAGCCAAAATGGCTAATATTAACGAAGAAAATGTTAGCAAACTTATTCCTACGCTCGGTGACGATAAAATCGGTGAGTATTAAATTGAACCATGTTAAGGTTTAAAGATCCTTTAAAACTTATATAGAGTGAAAAATAAAAAACGACGTAACAAACAAAACCCTCTTATTTTATTTTGCAGATATGATTGCAGCTACCAGCGTCTTGCAAATTAGGGCGAGTGAAATCCGTCAAACTCAAATAAATTGGCAATCTTACTTGCAGTTAGTATTGATTCTTTTTTTAAATTGTCGATTTATTAGTACTACATGTTCATGTTAACATCTTTCAACTGTAACAGGTCTCAGATGATCACTCAGCGTGATCATGACTACATTGTGAACTTAGATCAGCGTGGCCAGAAGGATTTGCCGGATAAGAATCCTGAGGCTTGTGCAGATGTTTTCCTCAATTTGCTAACGCACATTTCTAAAGACAATACCATCCAGTACATACTCGTCCTTATTGATGACATTCTATCTGTAAGTAATTGACTGATTATGATATTTAACCTTTGAATTCTCAATTAAAACAATATCATAGTAAAGACCCATCATAGTATAGAGAGATAGAAAAAAATTAAAAAACATGATGTAAAGTAATGTAAGAGCAACTCTACTCACAAACAAGTAAAACATAATTAACAAAATGAAATACTTCCTGTTCAAAATAATTTAAGTTACAATAGGCATCATAATAGAAAAGATTTAAAAAGTTGTCATTGTCTAATAAAACTTTAACTGTCCGTTTCGAGAAAAGAAATATGTCCAATTGGTTGAAATCGCTATACATATGTCTAATGAATTAATATGCTCTATCAATTAAAAATATTCGCATACCAAAAAAGGAAGTGTCCCAAAAGGAAAAAATTACCAAAAGAAATTTTTTATTAACCCAATCTGATGTTATTAAATCTTTGTTTCTCTTAGGCCAGCTGGACCAAAATACAGCTGGGTAATTTTTCTGTGTCACATTGAAACATTTTAAAATTTTAGGAAGATAAGTCCAGGGTGAAGATTTTCCGTGAATCCAGGCATGGAAGCATCTGGCAACCTTTCCTGAACCTGCTTAATCGTCAAGATGAGTTTGTGCAGCATATGACTGCTCGTATCATTGCCAAGCTTGCTTGCTGGCACACTCAGCTGATGGACAAGAGTGACTTACATTTCTATCTCTCTTGGCTAAAGGACCAGCTTAAAGTGAATGTGAGTTACATTTATTATTAATTATAAATAGTTTTTGGCATGCAGGATGATTTTTCATGTATGATAAAATTATTATTGTTGATTTTTATTATGATACTTATACTTTTACTAATTGACACCCCTTGACCTGTCACCTTATAGCTTTACCTGAAAATTTTATAGTTTTTGTTAACATTGTTTATATTATATTTAGTCGGTTGATATGTTAATGTATTACATCTACTTACTAACATTCTTATAGTCAATACTGATTACAACTTATAGTGGGAAAAATGAATTCACATTTTAAAACAAAACTACAAATGGTTTATACATGTTTATCTTATAACTTAATTATATTTATTTATTAATAAAAGCCATGATGTCACCATTTATGTTGCATAATATGTGTATTTTTAACCTGAGGGTCTCTTAGCAATCAAATTCTTGAAGCTAAAATAAGTTCTTATAGGAATTTCACATCCTTGCAACTAATTACAAAAATTAGAAGTTTTCTTAGTAGATTGTAAGCTAAAAACAATTTTAAATGTTTAATATACATAAGCATATAAATCACTTTAACAGTTATTTACTTTAATTTTCTGCTCAAAATTAAACAAATGTCATCTTAACTATCAACAAAATATTATTTAAAAAATATGACCATCTTGTGCCTAAACCACTGGAAGCTAACACGCCGTGTCATCAGCATTCATCTTGCATCTATGGGGCATTGTGGACATGAATGCATTTTTATCACTGAGAGGTTTGTTTTCTGGTAAGGCGGAGAAAATGTCTGCCGAGTTAGCGCATGCTGAGCAGGTTATGTTGGCGCACGAAAAACAGCATTTCGCCGATAAACACAAGCATCACAAGGATAAGGAGCCTGAAGGAGCCAGCGAGAAATATTCGAGCCTTTACAGCTCTTTTGATGAGGTCAAATCGCATGAGGACTTACCACCAGGTCTCCATAAGGTACTCCTTGTGTAGATGTCGACACAAAAACTCAATGTCAATAGTCAACTTAACAACAAATTCAGTGATTAACTATGTGTTACAATATACTAATTACTTACATTTAACTAACACTGGTGATATAACAGTGTCCTTTTTTGCATGCTAACAAATAAATTACACTAGTCTGGTTTTTGGTTTTGGCTTCAAGATATTTCCAGTGTGCCTTGAATAGTTTTAAGTAAGTTCATAAGTGTCTTTTGATGTTGTTTTTACATGATTATTTAAAAAAACTTCTTGTTGTCAATTTGAAGCACTTGCAAATAAATGGTTGCTGTTAATGTTTATTACAAATGTTGAACATAATTGAGATGTTAATGATTAATACTTACATTGAGATGTTTATTACAATTTTCATCTTAGTGGATAGATTTTATGTAATTATAAAGAATAAGTCATGTACTATAAAGATATTTTTCATAAACTACAACATATGATAAGTATTTTAATAATGTCCTAATTATAATAATTTGAAAAAAAAATATTGTGTAAAAATGTATACATATTCAAATTACTAATTTAAGCAAGTAAGAATATCTACAATATAAATAGTACATCAACCTTATCTTTTTACCCTAAGTTTAAATTGCTAATATATTAAGATTTGGAAAGTACAGCACACTTCAATGGGAGGTCCAAAATTTGCAGAACTGATTATTATCACAAATATTTTCTTTTTCATATATAGGGTTGACAGTGAGATACTAACAATATTAAGGGTGCGCACATGGCACTCAATTGTCATCATATTTATGTAATAAAGTTAGGGTTATAATTTTCGAATATTTTATAAAAAAAAATTATCAACTATAACCTTAATAGATGCTATAGTTGTTCGAATCCCATTCGTGAATAATTAACTCGGTGTGAACATCGGTTTTTTTTTTTAATTTTTATTAAATGTCCGTTTTTCTTTGGCAAGAATTAAAACATAATTAAAAGTAAATATTAATTTACTACTCCGTAAACATAATTTAAAGTTAAATACAATATTGCGCAATTTATGTTCATCATCATTAGTAGACTTGGCGCGGCCGGGGGTGAGACGGTACGTGGGGAGCGCTCGGGGTTCGGCTAACGTGCTGGCGAACAGGCGCCACTCTTCATTCATTTGAATGAAGTAAGGCTAAATATTTAACTTTTGATTAGGTTCACTGAGCAGTCAATTTTTATTTTTAATATCACTTTTATTCTTCATTCATGATCTCCACATATAACGTCCTCGATTCACCAGTCATCTTATATATTTTATTTTACCTTACATATTTCTCAGACCTATCAAATTGAGCTGTTCATACTGCGGAAATATTCCTCGGTGTCGTTTATTTTTTTTTTTCATCAACTTTGAAAATAAATGATAATCACTTGGAGCCAGATTTATTTTATAAAATAGGTGATATAATTGTTAGAAGCCTATTCGTAAATAGACACCCGAATTAACTCGCGTGGCGCTGTCCTGTAATTTACTTTATCTGTAAGAGAACTCAAAATTCCTGTTCCAAAAGATAAAATATAATTTGCCCGAAGCGTTCCTTTCTCCGTTAGTATATAATCGCCTGGCATAAATATTGGAATTTATAAAAAAAAAACAGGTAGAAAAACTAAACATATTATTTATGCTCCTCTTTTACACTGGACTTACAATAAATCAGAAGAATTAATTATAATAACAAAGTGTATTTCTTCTTTTGTATAAACGTAAAAGTAGGTATTTTGTAGGCAGGTTGTTGTTTACAAGTTGATGCTATGTGCATCAACATGGGGCATTATACATCCATCACACACATTAACAACTTTATATTTTTTTTGTCATAATTACCGAAAAAAACACATTTATAATCGAGGTTAGTATTTCCTTGTGACTAAGCTCCTAGCCTGACAGTTTTTTTTTGTCGCGGGCATCATCACAGCTGGCCAGAAGGGCCTCTGCAGATCCGACGGACTTGAGGTGGCCGACGATTAGGGCGCCTGGTCTAAACCTCGTTTAAGAGTGACTAGCTCGAGGGCTCCCAGAGGAAACCTCGGCTCGGGCCGTC
>JAOCPS010000007.1:2186913-2196977 GCA_025505425.1 Graphium colonna | reverse complement strand
ATATTTACTTTCTATATTTTACGGCTTGTACTACTTTCCATACTAGACGAACTATTTTGCATTGGGGCTCGTATTATCATTGTCCTAATCTAGAAAAGTAAATCACAAAAGTTTCTCAATCAATCAATTATCGATGAATTGCAGGTTTAAAAGAAAGATTAGAAAGAGAACTTCTCGAGATGCGACCATTCCAGTCAACTCATAAAGTGGTTATGGCTAAAAACCCAAGTCTTGATGCTTGGTATGGCGCCAGAGATTTTGCAGGTAGCAACGAATTTGAAAATTGGTGCATAACTAAGGAGGAATATTACGAAATGGGCGGCGAATACTTGAAGGAGCATCACGCTAGTAACAAATACTATAAAAGCCCTGCGCCTATAGTAGATAACACACTCGCGCCAGCTGGCGATGCAAATGTCGTGAAAGAGGAAATTGTTATAGATTGTTAAGAAATATAAAAAAAATATTAAAAAAACGAGGTTGTTTTATTTACAATTATATTTTTAAAGTTGTAAGTACAGTTTCGCCTGTTAATTTTTTCTATAAGTAGTTGTATCTAATAACGACTTGGAGTTAAATTATAATATGTTAACTTCAGTCATAATTTATTCTCATGTTCGACTTTGAAAACTATATGATCTGCATCATTGATATACAAAAAACCAGATACACAGCCTGGAACAAAAGTAAAAGTCAAAACAGACATAATTATTTTGTTTTGAAAATTCACGTAAGATTTAATAAAACACTAAAAGCAAGACAAATATGTCTTTACAAAGCAACATCCCAAACGGATAAAATCATGATAAACATATTTTCAAGGTTAATGTAGTGCAGACTTAACGTTTGAACAAACAAATTCATTAAGAGCCACCAAAGAAATTTGATAACCAACAGTTGACACTAGTCAGGATTTGTTCGGTATTGTCATTTTCTTTTCTCGAAGACAAAATTGACTATTTTGTCAAATAAAATTAATGTTGTGACTGGCGACAAGAGGGCTGGTTCTCTTTCCTCGCCCAAAGGTTAAGTATAACCATTCAGCGAGGAAATGCAGCCAGCGTTCTTGGCACCATGCTGCTAAGAGTAGGGTTATTTGATTATTGTAGTTAGATTAGTTATATTGCTCTGTAAATATTTTTGTTGTTAATTATTGTAAATAAATTTTGCCAAATCGTTAAATTCTGTGACCTTAAAGAGAGATCCTTGAATTGTGCAAAGAAAGAAACACAAAGGTGATTGTCAACATTAAGTTATGATGATTCCGAGGCATTGATATTCATTTAAAATATTTGCATAAATACATAAGTAAACAAAAGAAGTGCAATATCTCTGTTATTTGTTTTCGCTAAAAGATTCTTACTCTTTTTTTTAACTAGTTTTAAGAAATATGGCTTATTACTGTTCTTTCATTTTCTATTTTTCATTCGGTAAGTAAAGTTAAAATAAGTGTTGTGTATTTATATTTTGTTTTTAATTTCTTATTTATCTACCATGTAATCTTTGCTAATACTCTGTCCCGATGTAATTTTTTTACCAGATATCACGTTTTATTAAGCTGATGGCCACGACACAAGCATTGCCTAGTGTGGGTATCGTAAGATACTGTCATACTATATGCATATATGTAAATGTGCTTAAATTAAAATTAATAACGTGACGTCATTATGATTATAATTTTTTTCTGCAATCACCAAAACCATAACAATCTTAAACATTATCATGAGTACTTAAAGTAAGGTGTTGGGGGCTAAAATAAAAGAAATATTTAGCCACAAATATCATGGCACGTTTATTTTTCTCCACTACATGGCGACTTCTAAAAGAATCGTGACTTGTTATTTTGCATTTCATATAGTTTTTTTTATTAGAACTCCGAAAAGAGCGCTAATGAATAATTTTACAATGTATATTTTCCATAAAATTAAATAAACTCTGTTTTTATTTTGATCTCAATATAAATCACTATGAACTGAAAAAAAATTAGAAACGCTTTGTTAGTTCGCTAATTATATTGATTGATGATACTAATATAATAAAGAGTACATTTAAAAAATCACATTAAAGCATATACATAATGCTGACTACATAAAACCCTTACAGCCTCTTTACTTATTGCATGAATAAGTTGTATACTCTCATAAAAATAACGATAAACAATAAGAATAGGATTTCAGTTTAAGCTGATGAGGACACCTAAATGATATATGTAATAAAATATCAATAGCTATATAAGAGTTTAGATAGTCTATAGAACAGCATTTTTGAGTGAAGACTAGCAGCAAATAATAATTTTGAACGAAATCTGTACGTTTATTTTAATGTATCAAGGCTAGAATTGTAATGTTTACAACATTGACAGTTTTAGAAAAATACTGCAAATTTTTATCCTTAGTCAAGCCTTTTGGAAAACGTACATTTCTACTATATATTACATCTCATAATATTATTGCAATACTTTCAGGATCCCATTAGTATATAAAATAGTGTTTGGTTTAAACCCAATACCTTAAACTATTATAATAAAAGTATAAAAATTATTTTCCAAAAAATAGGTTCACATATTTTGTAAATAATTTTTTTAGGTGTTATCAGCCCCTTAAAATAAAACTAATAATAATTTATCACATCTTCAGACTATAATAAAAAGAACTTATTTCGTAAAGGAGGCTGTAAAGGAGATATATTCATGTGCAATGTAATACACCACAGTTAACAAATCTAACTTATTTAAAAATATAAACTAGCCTAAAAATTTTAACAATAAAAAGAAAAACAGTTGCAGATAAAATATTGGTCATAGAAACTCTGTAGAGCTATAACTAAATGACCGGTATCAAGTCTATCATGCCATGATGTTTGTTCATTGGATTTTAATATAATTGGAATTAAATTTATGTAAAATACTCCAAAACTTGTTTAGTATGGCTCATAGCCATATTTATATATAACTACAAATTGTAAAAAATCAGTGACTTAGAAATAGCTCTCAGTATATAAAAAAAAAGTTAAAATCCTTAGGCTGTACTCTCGTATGATTATGAATGTAAGCAACGCAATATGTTGGCAAAGCGGAAGTTCGCGTAAATCTAACGATACAATAGAACTAAATATTTATGTATCTTAGACATAATGATTACACAAGGCTCACTGTTACTGTTATTTGCTCATAAAACTACTACAATAAAGTAAAAATGTCGACGGCGCCAAGTTGCTGCCACCGAGACTAGTACTCTGCCTAGACGAGGACAATAAAAAGGACACATAATATATATATATTCAAGGGGTAAGGATATGTACGATTTCGTTAACCGAATTATTTTTTCTTCATCTTCGCCAAATCATGAATCACAATACGAAAGCTTAGGTTGGTCCGTCACCACAACCGACTCGCGATGTTGAAACAAACTTAAATTGAACGCAATCTACAAAAATCATTCCAATGCTTCTTTTTTGAGTATTCTTATGGTTTGACGGCGTGGATTCTTTTAGTAATTCAGTCTTTTTCTACGGTTGAAAAACAAATAATAATAGTAGAGATAGTGAAAAATATAGAACTTATACCATATTTACGATTACGTAAATTCAAAGTAGTTCAGTATTACTGTCTAAATATAGTAACTAACAACGGTATGTAAAATAGTTGTCAGCAAAGACTAACAAATTGCTAGGTCGCCCAATATTGGTTAGAAATTTGTGAATGGGCATTCGCAATTTATAATTCTTCGCCGATTTTTAGGAGGGTCCTAATCTTTTACCAAATATACTCCTATTACTAATCCACTTATATAACGTGGGTTTACATCGAGTTTATCTCGTAACTAAAAAGGACCTATGGTTCCTTACTTCCTCCTTAAACTCGATATAAATAGGGACGCAAGCACTATTAAATGTAAAAATAATTAGGATAAACAATCATAAAGACAGCGAACATATAACAACAAAATATATTATTAATTCTAGGTTACATAATGTTAAAATATACCTCGCCCTATCATAGTCGTAGAGAGGAAGTAAAGATAGGATACATCTATATATTTTTATATGTACCTAGTTTCCTATGTTGGTGTTTCTATTTTCCATTTATTATATCTATGGATAATACAATGGCTCAACACTGAGAAGCACCGTGACACATGGTGCTAGACATTGTTGCTACGTCTATTGATAAAACATGGTTTTAATTTTCATCAAGTTGATCATTTAAACATGGTAGTTGCAAGGTTTACACTACACTTTAACCCAAAGTTCTAGTTTCTCTAAATAATACTGTTCTCAATGGCTTGGTAGAAAACTTAATAAAAACGATGTTAACTCCAAAAACACGGACAAATGTTAAAACACTACTCCACTACTTTTTATTTTCCTGGGCAACTAAATGCATCCGTCATGTTATTTTGTCTTAAAGTACCGTGTACATACATACTTTACATCTTTTATTAAAATGATAAATTAGGTATTATTGGCCTATTTTCTCGTGTTTCAAATACAGAACTATCAAAATATAAAAAAATATTGAGGACTATCAAACAACATTCATATGTATATACTATTATTATTATCATACTCATGTATATCTACAAGGAAATTTTGATTTTTATTACCAAAAGTATACTTCTGCACTAAATATTCTATGATTAATTCCAATTATGTTATCTTATCACTTTCGATATTCATTTCACCATTGTAGAGATACCTCTACATAAAACGCGTTCCCAATTATAATTCCGAAAAATTTCACCCCTCGATCTCGATCGAATAAATAAAACCCTACCAAATATTTACAACATCCCACCCTCAGCAAATGGACACGCACAACATCGCGGATATAAAATAATGTCATAGAAAACAACAACATAAAAACGGAAACAAAAAAAAACAATATAATAAAAAAGAGTATACGAAAAACAGCAATTTTATGAAATGGTTCACATAACGCTATGAGACTGAGTTGCTCTACAGAATATTTCGCTTCCAACACTACCCTGACCTGCAAACTTAACTAAACTTACGCTACCACGTCATTTACATAGAAATGGCACCAATCTATCTTTGATATCAATAATGGCAAACCATAAGGAACCCTCGCAGCGGACATGTCACCCGCAAACCGCAAACAACTTTGTCTCGAGATACTGGAAGACTACTGCGCTATACACTATAAAATTACTCCTACTATTCGAATCCGTAAAGGAGGCAAACAAGTATCCGGTGAAAAAAGGTTAAGCACGACGATACAGGGACGATTAAACTAAACCACACGCTGTGTAGGCAGGTGTACGCGTACGGCACGAACGAGTGGGAGTCGAAAGAAAACTTTACAACTGCACTACCACCGACACTGCCTAATCTCGCTAATCGCTAGAAGGCACACAAAGTTTAGTAAGAAGCTTCACAAATTATACGCTCTGTGTATACAAACCCTACATGATATAAACTGACACATTTCACATTTATTGCCTTAAAAGTCCAGTCCATTAGTGGCGAAATCCACGCATGACGCGTAACTTCACTATGAACATAATACGATTAAAAAATATTGCCAATTTATGTTGCAACAGGCACTTCGCTGGATTACTCCAATAAACATCATATTAAATTTATCAATTTTGTGAAGCTTTCATTATTGCCTCCGAGGACTCTGCACACATATGGATTTTGTATTTGTACTTTTTCATTTCCCCCATATGCATATCTGATTAACCTTAAAGCATTCTTACGGAATAATTGTGACGAGATTAATATTCTAAGAGCCCCATTAATTATTTATTTTCAATGCTCAAAATACTTCACTTTAATCGGTAACAGTTCTAAAAAATTATTGAACTCCATATACACTGACACACTAAGTTAAAGCATCGCAATAAGATATTGTTTTATTTACTACGTCTAATGAAGATGTGGATGACACGCAACGAGTGACAAACATCAAAAAAATTTAGAATTTCGAAAAGCTAGAGAATCACTGTCTCCAAAATGTATTTCATTTTCCATTTAATTCCTTTATCACTAAGCAAATTAGAATATGAGATCAAAAATTTAGGCCTAAAATCTACAACAATGAGACTTTTAAGTATCGATTTATGAATGCCACCACGTAAATTAATATAATCGTGTGATGGTAGAGATAAATCACAGTTGTGGATATAAAATCACAATGCATATCATAGGCGGTACCGCTACGTGACTACTGACTAAGTCGACCCTATGTGATGTCCACTGATGTTCTCGAGGGATCCCACAAACACAACGCTCGGAACATTCCACGCGGCATCATACTCGCACCATCTCAACTCAACAATGGGTAAATAAATAACTCGATAAAAAAATTAAAACTTCCTTCGGAACTGTGTAAAGTCAACGCTGACGTGTTTGGAGATTGTGCTCTCCGGACAGTTGTGGTGCTTCAATAGCTGCTCCAGTTGACGGCTGCCAATTCTCTTCTAATATTGCACAATGGCTGCAATCTGGTCTATCGAAAGCTGCAAATGTATGAGATGCTTAGAAGGCCATCTCTAAATAAACAATTTTTATATCTAGCTGACCCTTCAAACGTTTTCCAACTTTGTTTTCCTATATTAATTATTTCTAGGGAATTTCTACTTAAAAAAAATAAAGTTAGTAATTTTAGCTTTAACGTTATGTAAATGTGTGAGAATGTGGTATAAGTGAAAGAGGTATGGAGCGGCCCAATCGACCAATGTAAAAAAAATATTAAATTACAAATATGGCTATTACAAAATAAGGGTTGGTAATAAAAGAGTGAAAATTTAGGGTTGTATGTATTTTTGAATGCTACATCATAAAAAACTAACAAATTATGTCTAAAAAATTCAAAAATAACTTTGCGGTGGACCACCCTTATCACTTGGGATGAGCATGCATTACGTAATCATTTTTAACTTTAGATTATGTTTACTCGGTGATAAAACAATATTTATTGATAATAATATTTTTATTTGTCCTCACATATAACGTCCTAAAGTTTTGAAAGTGACTCACCAGCCACACAATACAAAAATCTTGAGTCGCTGGCAGAAGAGCAATTTTAGCAGAAAAAAATGCGTACGTCAATGGATTAAACCAATATATAACAGTTGTTATTGTTGGGGACTTGATGTCATACAAATTTGCGAATTATCCAATCGAGTTTTTGATTCCATTGGATATGAATGCCACCGCATCATTTACAATTAAAGGTTGGATTACCGGATATTTTGCTTCATAATTTGAACCCACCACGGTTTTGCAATGACACACAAGTGGTAATTTAAAAAGTTATAAAAAACGTCATCGAAGTCGACATTTTGAATGGAAATTAAGGAAAACTATATGTTGCGCGATCTCATGTAGGAAAACCATCCAGTTTGCTTGTATTACCTAAAGATGGACTGACCAAAAATATTGTACACACCGTTACTATCTACTGACCAAAAATATTGTACACTCCGTCACTTTGCCACAAATATTGGTAGAAACATAAATAACTATTTTCGATGTATAGATGGCTATCAAGAATATTGTTACTTTAACAAACAATAATTTATTATCCTTAATAAAATATACTTTGATAGTCTACGATGCTTCATTCCTTTTTCAATAGTTCATCCCCACACACTTACTACTGTTAGCTATTTTTTTATTGAATTTAAAAAATATTTCCAACAAATAAACACAACATTTGAGGCGGTATGAAGTTAGCGAATTGAGTACCGTCACGGCGCAGCGGGCTCAGCTGGTAATTGTGTATAAAACAATACTACTTTGTTATTATAAATAAAATTTTTCTGCTTAGTTTTTTTTTGGACATGCTTTTCTGGTGGCGCTGTTATCAGTTGTCAAAGTTTGACCAATTTAAACGTCTGCTAAATGCAATAGAACATAAGATTAAATCTCACCTATTGTGACGGTATCAGTCCGTGAGACGCATCTGACCCGACATCTGCGGTGTCGGCGTGTGGGGAGGGGGAGGCGATGCTGAAAAACAAGACATACATATGAACACAACTATTTTTATTGTCTCAGCACACTTTTCACATTTCCTCTGATATAATAAAATTGGCACATTATTTGTTAAAAAGTAATGCACAAAAGCGGCGGATTATTTAGCATAAAACTGCCTAATATTATATTGGTATCTACCACTGGACTAAAAAAATTATTCCTTCTCCTCTCATAGAATATATCTTTTGTGTAATGTTACCATTTGAAGGTGTCTTACATCCCAATAAAAAAATCTATCGATTTTAGAACACAGCAATAAGTTATTGGTAACACTTACAAATGGATGCGATGGACTGAGGGGACATTGCGGAAAGCTTGCTCTGTGTGTCTTGCAATGACACTTGTGTGCCCTGAGATGTCATGTAACGATTTACCATCGGTACAAAACTGAAAAAAATACATATCATAAATTTAATGATATTTAAAAGTACTTATTCAAACGATAATTGACATCCTTCTTACCTTAAGTCACAAACGCCAGGCGAATCGAAGTTGCTATTGTTGGAATTGTTGGTGTTAGTAGCAACATTGTTGATGGTGCCAATGCTGTTGGCCGACATGTTACTGTGGTTCTCTCGATGCACACGATTGTGGTGTCTGCATAGCAAAAATAATTGGCCTTTATTAGTATTTACTATGGTCCACATTTAGTTTATGAGACACATTTAGAGTTATATAATTTTTATTTATTTACTGACCTACTTACTGACTTTCATTTTATTTCACCACCTGACATAAAATATCAAAATAGTTAAAACCTGTTTGAACCTTCTGCACAAATGAAAAACTGTTGTGCTACTTAGTTTAAAAATAGTGCAAAAATATTAAATGGTATGATCACATATTGTCTGCATTTTGTATTGAAAAGGCAAATAAACAATCAACTTAACTGATCATAGATAACATTATTGCGCTAGACCATACTTAATGATGGGTTTTGGAAATAAACAAATATTATTATCACAGAAAAGCGCGACCTTCTATAAAACGTCTTAGAGGTAAACTTGTTTGTTGTACTTTACATGTTTTAATTTAAAACAAAAACTATTGGACTAATTAAAAAAAAAGGTGGTAAAGCATAACATACTTTCACAGCTTCTGCTGCACTTTTACGTCCACGCTCGTCCGGGGAAGTACCACCGCCTTTTATAAAGACGGCATAAAAAAAAGTATGCATGACTTTTGGGGATGCCGGATGGCCATGTCTACCCTTTTCTTTTCCCACTCCTTTCCCCTCCAAATTTTTTTACCCCAACCACATTCCCAGGTTGACAACGCACTCGCAACTCTCCGGATGTTCCATGTGTCCATGGGCGACGGGATCACTTACCATCAGGTGAACCGTCTGCTCGTATATCTTCCTTTCCATAAAAAAAATATATGATGACTTTTAGGTTCGTTGGTTTTTAAGGTCTATGTTAAGGTACTTAGCACATACGCTGTATAGATACATCATCCGTCCAACGTCACAGAGGTCCCGTAAACGCACCGTATCGGATACGTTTCGGCGACGGTTAGTTACGTGTCGTTTGCCTAACAGGCCGTAATAGGCCAACATCGTTAAACGTATTAACCCTAATGTCTACGTCGGATGGCAAATATCGCAAGTCACCGCTGGCTTAGGGACAATCACCCTTTATTATGATTACACTTCCCGATTATGAGATAGGAGGCTGACGTCGGCCCTTGTGATGCTCTGAGCGATCCCTTTACAAATTTTGAAATTAACGTTAATAGAGTACGTTAATTAACGGAACTATTTTTATAACGGTAAGGCTTCCGTTACTCATTATAAATTTTTCATTTTCGCCTTACTTGAATGAAACTTTCGAAAAGTTTCTTGAATTAACTCCTTAGCGTCTAAAGGATCCATCATAACATTAGGTTTTCTAATTAACTCTTTTCTCGAGAGCATTCATTGTGAGTTGTACTTTTTTTTATGGAAAGGAGTCCTCCTCAAACGAGCAGACGGTTCACCTGATGGTGAGCGATCCCGTCGACCATTGACAAACGCAACATCCGGAGAGTTGCGAGTGCGTTGTCAACCTGGGAAATTGAAT